>JAKOGI010000472.1:327500-577144 GCA_029747015.1 Carnegiea gigantea | reverse complement strand
TGGATCATAGAAAATAATGACAGAGAAATTATCAAGCATTGTTTGCTGTGACAAGAGCTTGATGACAGCAAACATAAAAAGCATACAGGATATGGAAGTAAGATTAATGCGCAAATACAAAGTGCTAAACATTATTGTCATCCTCAGTACATGGATTCTGTAATTGCAAGATACCAATGATGTATAATGGTAAGAGATTTGGTTTCATAAAAGACATATTGTAAACTAACCGCATCATCAACCATTACATAAACAATTGGAGGGCATAACACATATGAATCTTGCTTCATTGGTATGGTGGCCAACAAGGACAAAAACCAATTCCCAAAACTTTAAAATAAAAATAAGAGTATGACTTAATATGCCAAAGGAAATAATAGATATGAAACAGGATTTGGAAGGACAATATACACAAACAAAGTAATTTCCAGGAACACTACTTACATAGTGAGGCTATTCCCAATGGTACTCAAAGGGAAGACCTGACAAATCAAAGAAATTTTACAAGATACACAATTCCCCAACATGGCCAAAAATTTGATTATTAGGTCAAATCTTGGTTTCATAGCAATCGAAACTATGATGTCAAAACTCTTGACAACAATCCGTAGTAGCCAAAACAAATCAATTCTGAATCCAGAAGCTGTTGAGGAAATTAAGAAAAATAAGCTAACTCCTGACCACTCCCCCCAGATGCAAGACTAAAATACATAAGAACAAACAATCAACTTGACTGCCGTCCTTAGTGAGACAACAAAGATATCTCAAGAAGACAGACAAAATGGGCTTCATGTGGATGATAATAGTCTTAATGATAGCAAAGTTCTTTTGTAAAGTCACACAATAATTAACAAAAGCATCAAGATACTAGCATAAAGTTGGACAATTGGAGAAAAACATTGTGTTGACTCCAAAAGCCCATATAAAACTGAACAGTTAGTAGAATTAAAATGCACTAAAGCTAAGTAAAAATTCAATACACCCAAAATACATGCTGGGTACAATCAAAAGGACCCAAAAGGCACAAGTGCACGGCGAGTATCATCACAAATAAATAATGAGAACGTATCAAATTAAACCTATGAACAGTAAGTACCTAACCAGACTCTACAGACACAAACAACGAACATGTTACAGTTAAGAAAACACTTCATTTTGAATATTTGAGATTAAACAACTTTTCAGAGAAAAGACCAACTCTGAGACTTAGAACAAGAAGCAATCCTACAAATTCATGGGGATTTGGGAATACTTGGATTGTCTTTAAAGGCGGAAAAGCACGATCGTTTACCGTAACACAGTAAAGTACCATCATTATTTTTTGTAGGTACTCAGCCATAACTCTTGAAACATTGTTCCCACACTTTAACTTTTTCACAATAGCCCCAAATTTGGGTTCATTGCTTTGACATTCAAATATGAGGTCCGTAAGTGCAAGTCCATAAGAAGTCCGGTCGAAGCCCATCTTAAAGAGGAGGAAGGAACGGTTTAGAGTAGATTGGCTCAAATATGAAGCTAGAGGATAGTTCTACTAACTGCACTATCAATAAACCATGGTATCTGATCCAGTCAGTGGCAAAAGAGATTAACATGAAGCCTAGCAATAGTTCTGAAAGTCAAGGCCTCAGAAAATTAGTCTTGTATTTTTCATCACTTTTGTTCCCAAATCTACTAGTGGCAGGAAACAAAGAAAAAAGGAAGCATGGGCTAAAACAAAAGCTTCGAAGGAGAGGCTTAAGATCAGCCCAGACCCGAAAAAGGATTGTAATAGAGTATATGTATAGGGATATAATTGTAATTTTACTACTTGTACTATTAATATAAATATATGTCAAAGGCTCTCGGGTTGGATGAGCTGTTCATTCACATATTATCACATGGTATCAGAGCGGGTTCAGTTCTAACTCTAAAAATCAAAATTCTTCTCTTTCTTCCTCTACAAGTCTCCCCTAAACCCTAACCCTACCCCGCCACCGTAGCTCCATGGCCGCCTCCTCCACCTCGGCTGCTTCCACCGCTGCACCCTCACCGGAAGTCACTATCCTGCTGCCATAGTCAGCTCCCGCCACCGCTATCGCGCCCCAGTCGCAGCCACAGTCAGCCCTGTCTGCTTCCCCAGTCGCACCCGAGCATGGTGAGGCTTCTCCCTCAGCTGCCTTCAACTTTCCGCTACCACTGCCGCCGCCCTCGTCATCTACCCCGGTGGTTCTCGCCTCCCTTGGCATGACCTGGCCCCCAATGTAACCATCCTTCCCCGGTGGCTCAGCTTTCTCGCTGTGGCTCTCCAAGGGTGCGGGTACCCTCTTTTCGGGTCCTCTCGACTCGCCCTACCCGCCTTCCTTCTTCTTGGCTTACGCCTATCTTGGTGGTGGCCCCGGTGTCTCCTGGCCTTCTTCCGACGTGTCGCTTCTCTCCTCCGTTTTTCTCCTCCTCGGCCTACTCGGGTGTCCCAGACTCCTCTTGGTTGCCCCCCAGGGCTTTGACCGGCCCTGGCGATGACTTGGTTCCCAGTCACGGCGGTCGCCTTCCACCACTCCCCCCTTCCCTTTGGACAATCAACATCACTACTTATGTTACTACAGTTCTCGCATTTGTTGACGATTGTTTGTCCTGGGAGACCCAGTTTACCTCCTTTGTTATTATGCATCAGTTGCACGGGATGCTGGATGGTTCAATCTCACAACCTTCCCTTATGATTTTAGTGGCTCCTGGTTTTACTCAACCTAATGCCTGCTGTTCATATTGGCTTCGCATTGACCAGCTTATTCAGGCGTGGATTTTTGCAACTATCTCTAAAGATATGTTATGTGAGGTACGCAATATATCTCATACTTTACCAATCTGGCATCATCTTGGTCATCGTTTTAACACTGCCAGTTTGGCGAGAGCATTAGATCTCAAATGTATACTCACTAATGTGTCTAAGAGTTCAAACCAGTCCATGGATGATTATTTGCAGCATATTAAAACTTTGGCTGATTCACTTGCTACTATTCAGAGTCCTATCTCTGATCTTGTGTTAATTCAGTATACTACGTCTGGTTTGCCACCTGACTATCACCACTTTGCCACTACTTACTCTATGATGCCTGGTAGTCACACGTTTGATGATTTATGCTCTAAGTTGATCTTTTATGAGCAACGGTTAAAGTTTCAATCCACTCGCGAAACTACCGTTCATCAGGCCCTGGTTAGTTCTGTGAGTTCTAGTAGCAATAACCAAGGGGGCGGTTCTCGCAATCAACATAACAATAATAAAGGGAAAAATATTGGTGATCACCGTCATTGGAATAACAAGGGAGGTGGTCGTAACAATAAGGGTGGTAACAGGAACAACTCTAACACCTCTCGGCAGAATGACTCATCTTCCAGGAGTATGCCTACTGGTATCGTATATGGTGGTACAGATGTTTCATCGTCATCGACTTTTTGTTCCCCTATTTTGGATACTCACTATTTCTCTGCAGCCACAAATCAGTCAGAAGGGATTCTAGGTTCTCACCCCAATGTCATCTGCCAAATCTGTCATACCCCAGGTCACTCTGCTGATATGTGCCCTAACCGCTATCACCCTCGCCAGTAATCAGTGCTTCCTGCATATGCTACCTTTAATTCCGTCGATGCTGGTAAGCAAATTCGGTATCATGACTCTGCAGCTGCCTCCCTCATGACCCCGGACGATGGTAAGTTACTCACTAAATCTGTTTACTCTGGACCGAGTCTTGTTAAGGTTGGGAATGGAACCTTGCTACCCATCAAACATGTTAGTCATAGTATTCTTACTACTTCTGTTAAGCCATTGCGCCTTAGCCGTGTCCTCCATGTTCCCCAGTTGCGTCATAACCTCCTCTCTGTTCGGTAACTGTGTCGTGACAACAACTGTGGTGTGGTCTTTGACTCTGGTTCTGCTCTTTTCAAGGATAAAACCATAGGTGATGTCCTTCTGTAGGCCCCTAGTGTTGGTAATGTCTACCCGGTCAGTTTTCCTGCTGAAAGCCCTGTGGTTCCTGCTAACCTGGCGTTCAGTTCCACGGGAGATCATTGGCATCGACATCTAGGGCATTGTGGAGCTCATGTTCTTAATGTTTTAAAGAAACAACAACTTTTGAATGTTTCTAGTTCCTTTCATGATACTTGTACGACTTGTCGCTTACCTAAGTCACATAGACTTCCTTTTACTTTGGTTGAACATTGTACTTGTTTTCCTCTTGAGTTGATGCATTCTGATGTTTGACAATCCCCTATTTCATCTCATCACGGATACAAGTACTATGTTTCTTTTATTGATGATTTTTCTTGTTTTACATGGATTTATCCTATGAAGCACAAGTCGGAAGTCTACCATCTTTTCGTTACATTCAAAGGTTTAGTTGAAAATCTTTTGAATCACAAAATCAAAATGTTCCAAAGTGATGGTGGAAAGGAATTTGATCAAAATCCATGCATCAACTCTTTCTTAGCCATGGCATCTATTTTCGTAAGTCTTGCTCGGATACACAGCAACAAAATGGGGTGGCTGAACGGAAGCACAGACATCTTTTAAAAATGACTCTTTCCTTTCTCATTGATGCCTCTCTTCCTGCCTCTTTTCGTTAGATGCACTGTATGCTGCAGTCTTCACCATTAATAGGCTCCCCACTCCTGTTCTTCATGATAAATCACCTTATGAAACTTTGTTTACAAAAGTCCCTGATTATAAGTTTCTTAAACCCTTTGGGTGTGCTTGTTTTCCTCATCTGAGTGCTACTTCTGCAAATAAATTATCCCCTCGGTCTGTTGCTTGTGTGTTCTTAGGCTATGCCCCTCACTACAAGGGATATAGATGCTTTGATGCTCTTACCCAAATTATTTACATCAGTTGGCATGTGGTTTTCTATAAAAACAAATTTCCTTTTCTGTCTCTCACTTCTCGAGCTCCTGCTTTTAGCATCTCATCCCCGTTTTTCCTGCATGAGGTCTTACGTCTTACACCCACAACTGATGTCATTGCTTCCCAGTTGCCCCGCTTATCCCTGTTGTGGCTCTCGCCTCTCCCCCTGCTCCCTTGTCCTCCCCAGCCCTTATGACTTCCCTAACTAGTGTCACACCTGCATCTTCCCCTGCTCGTACCACGCTGCGGCCTAATCCCATCCTGGATTTGCCTGATTCCCTACCAGATACTTCCCTGATTTCATCCCTTACCATCCCTCCCCCGCCACTCCTGGCCCAACCCAGCTCTTCTCTTGTCCCCCCTAACCCGGTCTCCCCACATGATAGCCCCTCTTCTTTCGGGCCTCCCCCTAATGGTCTTACCTCAAGCTCTGCTGTCATACTTACTACCACTTTCTCTGCTTCCTCCAACACCCATAGGATGCAAACTCGGTTGAAGTTAGGTATTTTTAAACCTAAGCATCTTCTTTCCTTATCTGTTGCTTTAGCTGAGCCTGAGCCTACTTCATTTACCCAAGCCTCCAAATTTCCCCATTGGCGTACCGAAATGGCTAAGGAGTATAATGCATTAATGGCTAACCATAGATGGCATTTGGTTCCATCCCATTCTAAACAAAATCTTATCGGGAGTAAATGGGTTTATCGGGTTAAAAACCATTCTAATGGATTGTGGAAAGGCACAAAGCACGTTTGGTTGCCCAAGGGTTTCACCAGCAAGCCGAACTTGACTACCATGAGACATTCTATCCTGTTGTCAAACCTGCCACTATTCACCTCATTCTTTCCTTAGCTGTTTCATCTCGATGGACTATCCGTCAGTTAGATGTTAAAAATGCATTCCTACATGGGCATCTGACTGAGGAAGTCTATATGAAACAGCCTTGTGGCTTTATCTATCCCGATTATCCCCATTATGTTTGCAAGCTTAAGAAAGCTCTATACGGTTTGAAACAAGCTCCATGGGCTTGGTTCGATCAATTTAGTAGCTTTATCCTGTCTCATGGGTTTGTGTGTAGCACTACTGATCCCTCTATGTTTATTCTTCGCACTGGTTCCCATATTCTGGTTCTCCTTTTCTATGTGGATGACATCATTTTGACTGGCAGTTCTACTACCCTTCTTCATTCCTTTATCTCTATTTTGTCTAACGAGTTTGTAATAAAGGATCTTGGGGATCTTCATTATTTCCTTGGTCTTCAGGTTACTCGTACCCCTGCTGGCATTTTCGTCTCGCAGCGGAAGTATGTTGCTGATATTTTCCACAATTCCATCTCCACACTACCAAACCTGTTACCACTCTTTCTGTTACCCACACTACCTTATCCCAGACTGACCGTGAACTGCTTGCAGATGCCATTGAGTACCGAAGCAGGTAGGTGCATTACAGTATTTGACTATGACGCGTCCTGATATTGCTTATACGGTCCATGTAGTTTCCCAGTTTATGCATGCTCCCCGTACTACTCACCTCCACGCTGTCAAGTGTATTTTCTGGTACTTGCAGGGTACCCTCACACATGGATTGTTCCTGAGGCCATCTACCTCTCCTTCCATTGTCATTGCCTATTCTAATGCTAATTGGGCTGGTTGCAGGGATTCCTGTCATTCTACCACGAGTTATGTTGTTTATCTTGGTCCCGACCTAATTGCCTGGCATTCCATGAAGTAACCCACCATTTCCAGGTCCTTTACTGAAGCTAAGTATCGTGCTCTCAGTTATACGGTTGCTGAGACCGTCTGGATTTGGAAGCTTCTCTACGATCTTGGCATTATTCTCCCTCGTCCTGTTCCCCTATACTGTGATAATATCAGTGACATGTATATGTCTGCTAATCCCATTCACCATGATCGTAGCAAGTATATCGCGGTAGACTATCACTTTGTTTATGAGCGGGTTGCTGCTAGTGATCTTGTAGTACGTTATAATCCTACTAGCTTATAGATTGCTGACATCTTCACCAAAGGATTGTCATCTAAACAGTTTCTTTTCTTAAAGTCCAATATGTCCATACGTTCCCCCGATCAGATTGAGGGGGTGTAATAGAGTATATGTATAGGGATATAATTGTAATTTTACTACATATACAGTTAATATAAATATATGTCAAAGGCTCCCGGGTTGGGTGAGCTGTTCATTCACATATTATCACAGATTGAACCAACAAAGTAAAAGACTCATCAAAGAGCTGCGGTCGGCAGGGAAATGTGTCGATTCCTATCATACAAATCCAAAAGTGAATTCTAATGGCCAAACTTGCACAGATAAGGGTCAATTTGAGCAGATTGACTAAAAGACACCAAAGGTTGGTATTGAGCCTTGACCAAAGGCAGAAAAGAGGCCAAATTAAGGACAGAAAATCAAATTAATGCAAGTGCAGGAGTGGATTCAAGGGCAAGGGATGATGGAGGGAATAGATCTGGGGACTTTTCTTCTTTTTACGTTAGGCGATTAGGGTTTGAGTAGTAGAGAACTTAGAGAACTCAAGTTCTCTCTATCTCTCTCTTGAGGGTTTTGTTTCTCACACTAGTGTTTCATTACATATTAATGGCCCAATTGATTTATTAAAACATCATGTTAGTTTCAATTTGTTTCCTGAGTTCAAGGGCAGAAAAAAAGTATCAATTCGGTATAGTTGTTGTTATGCATTTAGAATGAGTGTTAACAAATGTGGCCATAATTCATTGAAAGTTGCCATACATGAATAGGCTATGGGCCAAGGAACCAACAAAGGATACATCACACACTTCCGTCAATGCAGGCACATCTAGCCACATTGGCTACAAGCCTACAACTGCCTCTATTCCTCCGTCCTTCCTCCTCCTCTTAAACCTTAGTTCCACCTTCATCACTCCATTTCCCTCCTACTTTAACTAAGCCTGAAGCAGGTCGATATAGAGGTTCATCAATGGGGAAGGTGAAGGGTGAGCATCGTCTAGATAAGCTTTATCACCTTGCAAAGGAACAAGGGCACCGTTCTGAAGCCGGCTTCAAGCTCATCCGACTTGATTCCAAGTGCAATTTCCTCCAATCTTCTCACTCTGTTCTTGACCTCTACGCCGGCCCCTGGTGGGTGGAGGCAGGTGCCAGTGTAGCGGGTTCCCATGGGTTCCCTTGTCCTTGGGATTAATCTGTTCCCAATTCGCCCTATTCGGGGTGCAATGTCTGTTGAGGAGGATATCATAAAGCCTAAGTGTCGTGCTACTATCAAGAAGATTGTACACACAAATTTCGAGTCTAAAATAAATTAGACAGAAATTTGAGTAACAAAATTAAATCTTTATATTAATATTGCATATATGGGTACAATCTCTGAATGGAATATAATAAAACAGTCATCTAATTCAATCTTCTAGTAAGTTGAGTGTTTCAAGGACGTGATGCTTGATCTCAATTGATGCAGAATCAGCTGAAGAATTCTGAAACAGTTCTTGATCTTGATTTGCATATGGTTGATTGCTGACTCTGAAGCTTGTAAGTTTTGATCCTTTTCGCTTGGTAGCTGAATGCTTCTTACAATCTGAGCTTCTGAATTCTGCAAATGTTGAATGTAAAAAATGAGGGGAAAGGACCCGTATTTATAGGCTCTATCAGCTAGGGTTATAGTCGGGTTGGACCTAGGCCCAATAATTATTTCGTTATTCTTAAATAAAAAAATAATTACTAATTTCTGCATCATTGATGACACATTGTGACTTTAATTGGTTGAATTTTAGCCATATTTAACTTTGACCAAGTGGGCCCACCAAATCACCCGATTTGTCGTTAAAATTTTATCTTCTATAAATGCCCCCTTGAGAGTTAGCCACGTATACAAAGTTGGAGTGTTTTTCTTTCCTAGTAGCGGCTGAGTCTTGAACGTTTGGCAAATGCAAATGATCGAAAATTTGGTCGGTATTTTTCATTGCCAAGTAATTTAGTATACCCGAAATTGAATATGAATAAATGATCAAGGTGAAAGCGACTTGACAAACTCAAAAAATTAATTGAGGGCCCAAAAATCCCCCTTTTCTTTTTTCCACGATCCTCTTTTTTCTCTTTTCCTCTCGTTTTTTATTTAAAAAAAGCCACAAAAGAAATTCAGTGGAAGGCTTTGGATGAGGTCCACATCCAGTTGCCTTCACCCTTTGATTTTCCCTTTTTTTAAAAAAAATGGTGATAATTTTGGCTTGAGAATTTGTGATAAAATTCTATTAATAATTCTTGATAGAATTTATCAATAACTTAAACAGATAAAAATTCATGATACTTGAATAGGAGTAGGAGTAGGAGCTTCACTGGCCAACTATTGCATAATCTCTCGGTACCTTCAATTCATCAGTGTCGGCCACAGGTCTTCTCGTCTCGTCCCCAAGGTAGCCAATTACTAAATAGTGGTTTCCTTATTCAGCTTAATTAGCTTCTCTTCTCAAACGGATGAGTTCCTTCTCTTGGTTCTCATATTCCTTGGTGTACTGTTGTTCTCTCTTGTAAACCAGCTTCCTTTTTTTGGGGGGGAGGAGGCTTTCTTCTTCTCAGCTTCAAGCTATTGTTTTCTTTACCAAAGCATGTCCTACTTCTTCGCTCATTCAATAAAGACTCTGAAACACTAACCTCAATAGCCTCCTCACCCATCTTGTTCTCTGCCGGTCGATGACGTGAAGTGTTGGATGGAGCAGAGAGAGAGTTGCTAAAATAGCTTAGGGATTAATGGGCCTTTTTTTGAGAAGCAATGGAGAATGAAGGAAATCTTGAAGATGAAGAGGGAGAAATTTCTAAGAATTTTGGGTTTTTTTGGGAGGTTTATAAATTTACAGAACTCTATTTTTCTTGATATTGTACAGCTATGGCTGTCATGGCCTCTTCCTCCATTAATGAAGTTGGAAGGGGTTACAATGGGATTTTGATGGGTAACTTGAGTGATGTTCTGAATTTTGCGAGAATTGGTGAAAACTCCTAAAAATTTTAATCTGATTTTGTTGTTCCCCTGCCATGTAGTGAAAAAGGGAGAAAACTAGGAGAGAGAAAGTTCTCATTTTTTTTTTTGCAATTGGGAAATTTACCCATAGGTGTTGTGTTAAATTAGACTTTCTTTTTTAGTTCTTCTCTTTCGATTTGGTGTTGTTTGTAAGGGTGCCGCGAGCGACCTTGGAGCACGAGCTTGACAAAAACACCCCTGTTGCTTTTTGACTCTTTCTTTAACAAGAGACACCCCATTCCTTCTCTATCCTAATGGCCCCTCCAATTCTCTTTCTTCCTCTGCCCCCCCAACACACTCATGTCCTCTATTTGTGTCTTTTATGTCTTCCTTCAAGTTGAGACTCTCTCTCTTTCTCTATCTCTCTAACTTGCTCTCCATAAAGGCCCAAAGGCATAACCGGCGTCATCTTTGCCTTTCTTCTCCATAGAGGCCACCAAAATTCTAGCATAAAATATCTTACGAACATCCTGTAATCTCTTCTTCCAAAAATCCAAATCAAGAAAAACTACGCCACTAGAAATAGCCACCTATTGCCTCCAGTTTTTTTCCCTCAATCTCGGTTTCCACTTGATTGGGGAAAAATCTGGTTCTTCCTAAATGGGCTCTTACATGTCCTTCCTACCGACCAGGCCCATGTATGGAGTGGTAGGCCCAAAAGGATTTTGACCTTGGGGGCACCCTCAAGCCCATACTTACTCAGGGGCCCAGAACGCAACCCTAAGGGCCTTCTTTTGGGCCCTACCGCTCCAACACTGGTGGAACGTGTGGACACCCCAGGTAAAGTTACTATTTTACCCTTTCTTGAGAGGATTCTAAATAATTACCTGTTTTCCTTAGGAAAGGGGTTGGCAGCCTAAGGCACTGACTTTATATTGTCTTCGTTCTTTGGACTTTGGACTTGGACCCTGCATTGAATTGACCGTTGGAGAGGTAACCCCCGGTCCACAACCCGGGGTCGTCCTTTTTGCAGGTTGGGCCACTGGGAGTCAAGGACGACGAAGTGTTGATCGCCAGCTGTCAGATAAACCCATTCCTTCATCCCACGTCATCAACAACTGTACACAAAAGGATTTCATGCAGAATCAGATTGGCGTCGTCTGTGGGGACGGAATGGTAGCGATGGTAGTAAGCGAAGCAACACGGACACGGACTCGCAGGGACAAGGCCCCGGCCGCGGACACCTCTGTGCCTCCCATGGTAGAAGACGCCTCCGAGAGTTCCCGAGTGAGCCCTCGGGCGGCCAGGGCATCGCCCCCAGAGTGTCAGACTTATGTTATGGTGGATGCATTGAAGAGCCTCATGTCCACTATGGCCGACGCCATCACACGTCAAGTCTCTGAGTAAGTCAAGAGAGCTATAGAGGCGGCAGGCTCGGCCAAGCCTCTTCCTACCCTTGAGTACCCATTGTCCATGGAGGGGAGCCCTCCCACCGGTCGGAAAGGATACCATGCCTCCGCCCCACGGAACATGGCCGAGAGGTCTCACGGTCAGTCCGAAGCGGTTGGCTTCCCACCGAGCGGCAGAGGGGACCTGCGGCGATGGAACCCACCGGCCGGCCCACACAGGAGACGACTACAGGATCGGCAACCGCTTCTACCCCCTATGCGACGCACTCCAGGTGAATCGCTTGGCTTGAGGAACAAGAACAGACTTCTCGGCCGCGAGGTGTGAACTCTAGCAGGCGTCGTCCAAGTCTAGAGCGTCGTAGCCACCGCGACCGTACCCGAAGTCCGCCTCCAAGGGGGACGCGCGGTCTAGAACCATCCCAAAGGTTCCGTTCTCCCCTCAGGGTACCGAAGCATGGCCAGGAGAGAGGGAGTCCCTCGGTGGTTGAGGTCGAACGCCACTCCGACACCCCCATCAAGGTGTCGGGAGCAGCCGTTCGGCCAACTGCTCTTCCTTTCTCCACCCTATTTAGCGCCGAGATCATCAACGCTCCTCGCTACGAAAAGGTCAAGATGCCCGCGATCGACCTCTACGACGGGATGATGGATCTGGAAGAGCACCTGGGAGTTTACAAAGCAAAGATGTATGTGCAGGATGTGGATAATGCTTCTTACTGCTGCTACTTCCCTGCTACCTTAAAGAGAGTGGCGCAGGCATGGTTTAACGGTCTATCACCAGGGAGTGTTACGTGCTTCCAAGATTTAGCGGATAAGTTCGTCAGCCAATTCATCGCTAGTCGTAGGGACAGGAGAACTAGCAGCACTTGTCAAAGATCAAGCAGGGCCGCAGGAGTCCCTCGCCGAGTTTGTCAAACGCTTCCATTAGGAGGCAGTGCTAATTCCTGACTTGGAAGACGGAGTCGCATACACTTCCTTCTTGAACGGCCTTAAGAGCGGGTGCTTCAAGTTCTCCTTGGCAGAGCAGAAGGAGATGACGCTGGCCGAAGCCCTGAGGAAGGCCGCGTACTTCATCCGGGCCACCGAGATCTGCGCTGACAGCTCAGACATCCCCCAAGAAGACGAAGGCTCTGGGGGATAGGGGCTCCAATCATGGCGAAAGGAATCTCGCTCCCTGGGATAAGAGGCCACAGTTTGAGACACCTGATCCCCGATTCACCACTAGCGCCAGAAGCATCCTCATAGAGGTCAGGGGACATCCGACGTTGCGGAGACCGCCTCCTATGACCACGCCCCCTAGACCTTATAACACCCAAAAGTATTGTGAGTTCTATGAGTAGAGCGGGCATACCACGATCGAATGTCGAGAGTTAAAGAAAGCCCTTCACGAGCTAGCAGACAAGGGGCAAATTGATCGATTTTTGAAGAGAGGACCACGGTTCCTCCGACAAGAGCAAGAGCCTGCTCCCCCCCCACCGCGAGATGAGGAATGTTCCACGGAAGTCGTGCCCACCATAGCGGGGGGCTACATGGAAGGAATAGCTCGAGCGGCTTGGAAAGCTTAACTCAGAAGCGCACAGCAAGTGCTCACCGCGGAGCAGGGATCCCCCTCAACGGTGCCCACAATGGTATTTGGGGAAAGGGACATCTCCCGATTCAGCTCTCCCTATAACGACCCCATGGTAGTAGAGATAAAGATCGCCAGTGCGATTGTGCGGCGAATTTTGATTGACACAGGCAGCTCCATGGACATCATAACTTGGGATTGCTTGAGTGTGTGGCTTCGTCCCTATGGTGAACCCTATCTGAGGCTTTGGGGGATAGGAGGTGAATCCCACGGGAATGATCCGCCTCCCAGTGCACTTCGTCCAAGAGCCTCGATGTTGACTTTTTGGTCGTTGATGTGCCCACGGCCTACAACGTAATCATCGGTTGGCCGACTCTCCACAAGGTGAAGGCCGTCATCGCCCATATCTCCTTCAGCTTCAGTATGAAGCGAACGATGGCAGTATCGGTGAGCTGCAAGGGGATCATCGGACAGCCCGGGAGTGCTACTTGGTGAGCATAAAACCCCTCATAGAACGAGCCAGAGAACATAGAATAACTAAATCGCCCCAGATAGGGAAGCGGGTAAAAGCAGGGCTAGCTGTCCCGATTCCAGAGACCTTAGTCATCCACACCCTCACCTCATTCGAACCCCCGCACCCTTGGCCAGAAGCCGCAGACGTAGTGGAGCACCTGTCTCTCGAAGAGGGACGGCCGGAGTGAACCGTGCAGCTCGGACGAGACATAGCGGCCGCTGGCCGATAATCACTAGTTTCCCTCTTGCGGGATTACAAGGATGTTTTCGCATTTGGGACCGAAGATATGCCCGACATCGCCCAAACTGTGATGGAACACCGGTTAAACGCTGATTCCCGACACAAACCAGTTATCCAAAAGAAGCGCCATATGGGCCCAGAGAGGGCGGCCGCAGCCAACGCCGAAGTCCAGAAGTTGTTGGAGGCTGGTTTCATTCAGGAATGTCAGTACCCCGAGTGAATCTCGAATGTAGTATTAGTCAAGAAGCCAAACGGGACCTGGAGAATGTACTTGGACTTCACGGACCTGAATAAGGCATGCCGGAAGGATAGTTACCCCTTGCTAAAGATTGATAAGCTGGTGGATGCTATGGCCAGTCACGCCCTCCTGAGCTTCACGAATGTCTTCTCCGGGTATCACCAGACACCCCTATGCCCTGAGGACTAGGAAAAGACAGCGTTCACCACGGACCGCGACCTCCATCGTTACAAAGTGATGCCATTTGGGCTGAAGAATTCAGGGGCTACCTACAAGCGTCTGGTCAATAAGCTGTTCGAGCATCCCATCAGACAGACCATAGAAGTATATGTCGACGACATGATCGTGAAAAGTAAGGCCAAGGAAGACCACAGTCACAATCTGTAGAAGACCTTCGAAATACTTCGAGCATTCAACAGGAAGCTCAACCCAAAGAAGTGTGTTTTCAAGGTCCGGTCGGGCAAGCTCCTTGGTTTCATAATTAGTCACCACGGTATAGAGGCTAATCCAGACAAAATCCAGGCCGTCCTGGATATGAAACTGGCCCAGAACGTGCGGGATGTGCAGTGTCTGACAGGCTGCATAGCTGCTCTTGGTCGGTTCATGTCCCGCTCTGCGGATAAGTGTCAGCCATTTTTCCGCATCCTGTGCCAGCGAAATAACTTCAAATGGGATGAACAGGCGGATGAGGCCTTTCAGGCTTTGAAAACCTACTTGGCTCAGCTACCCAAGATCGCCAGCCCTGTAGAAGGAGAAGTTTTGGTGCTGTATTTGGCTGTTTCAGAACATGCGATCAGCGCCGTCCTCATGGTGGAGCGGGCAAAGGAGCAGATACCGGTGTACTATGTATGCTATGCCCTGGCTGGTGCACAGATGAACTATCCCCTCATTGAGAAATTTGCATTACCTTGGTGATGGCTCGTCGGAAGCTAAGGCCTTACTTCGAGGCTCACAAGATCTTGATCTTAACATACTAACTCGTGAGGAATATCCTCCAGAACTTAGATGCCTCAGGACGGCTCCTGAAGTAGGCTATGGAGCTCTCTCGTTACGACCTAGCCTTTGAACCGCGACGGGCCATCAAGGCCCAAGCATTAGCTGACTTTCTAGCATAGAGCACGACACTCGCTGAAGAAGATTCACACCCGTGGCCTTGGAACTTATATGTGGATGGCTCATCCACTAAAGACGACAGTGGAGCCGACCTTATCATTGAGAGCCCCACTAGGGGGCGATATGAGCATGCTCTTAAGTTCATGTTCAAAGCATCCAATAACGAGGTCGAGTATGAAGCTCTCGTTGCGGGGATAGAGCTCTACTATACTGCGGGAGCCAACTACGTACAAGCTTTCTCTAATTCACAGCTCGTCGTCAGTCAACTGAATGGAGCATACGAAGCCAAGGACGAGGTCATGGCTGCATACGTCCGGCGTGTTCGGGAGGCTGCCAAGTTATTAAAACATTTTTCCATCACGCACATCCCACGTTCAGAGAACCGACAAACGGACGCCCTATCTAAACTGGTGAGCTTGTCTGGGGACGGGAAGCCCAAAAACATCCAGTAGGAAACTCTAACGAAAAGGAGCATTAATCGACACGAGGTGTTATGGCTAGACAGAAGCCCAACATGAATGGAGCCTATTCGCGCGTACCTCATGGACAGAACGCTACCGTGGACTCCAAAGAGGCGGATAAAGTGAAGAAAAGGTCGAACTGTTTTATCCTATATGAAGAGATTATCTACAAGCGATCTTACGCCCGACCTCTTGTACGGTGCGTGACGCCAGCGGGTGGGGAGAGGATATTAGAGGAACTGTATGAAGGCATTTGCAGCTCGTATGTAGGGGGCCGTGCGTTAGCCATCACGACCATACAGATCGGCTACTACTGGTCCAGCCTACGGGAGGACGCAATGACGCCGGTGCGAACTTGTGACAAATGTCAGAAGCTCGCACCCATCCAACGAGCCCCCTCTACCACCATGATGCCGATAGTCAGCCCCCTCCCATTCGCCACCTAGGGCATGAACATGCTCGGCCCTTTTCCCAAGGCTACAGGACAACGCAAGTGCCTCTTCGTGGTGGTGGATTACTTCACCAAGTGGATCGAAGCCGAGGCTGTAGCATCCATAACCACCGCTGAGGTGTGCAAGTTTATATGGAGGAACATCATCACCCGCTTCGGCATCCCTCGCACTATAATTTTTGACAACGGATGGCAGTTTGACACCACCAAACTCACGGGCTACCTCAATAACTTGGGCTACCAAGCCCGCTTCACGGCCGTGGCACATCCCCAAACTAACGGCCAGGCCGAGGTAGCCAACAAATTTATCCTCCGCAGCTTGCAGAAAAAGCTTGACAGCGTAAAAGGAAAATGGGTGGATGAACTACATGGTGTCTTATGGTGCCTCTGCACCACGGAGAAAACTGCTACAGGAGAAACCCCATTTATGCTCGCCTACAGCTCTGAGGCTATCTTACCCATTAAAGTCGCCCTTCATACCCATCAGTTGACAACTTTCCAAGAGGCATTGAATAACGTGGCACTACGCTAAGCCCTCGACCTCCTCCCCTCCATTCGTGGTGATGCCCTCCTCCGGGAGGCTCTCTACAAACTCCGTATCGTGCGACTACATGACCGCGCAGTCAAGGTGCAACCCATTCGGGTCGGCAATCTTGCCCTTCAGTGCGCGGAGGCTGTTGCCCGAACAGGGGAGCACGGAAAACTCACAGCCAACTGGGAAGGCCCCTACAAGGTCACTTCTCAGATTCACCCCGGCACATATCTACTCGAGACCCTCCAGGGTACCCCCAACCCACGAGCATGGCATAGCAGTAATCTGAGGAAGCACCACATCTAGGCTTACATTTGTGGTTTTTCTCCCTTGGGCATGTACCCTATGCATTCTACATAATGAAGATCCAGGTCCCAGCCGGCCAGTTTTGCACTACTGTCTACTTCTTGCTCCCATTCAGCACGACCATACGACCGATCGCTACACTTTTAGCCCCGCTGTGGGCTAAGGGTCCTACAGCACAGCCTCATGGCCGGTCGCTACACTCCTATCCCCATTGCGGGCTAAGGGTCCTTGAGCACGGCCTCATGGCCGGTCACTACACTCTTAGCCCCACTGCGGGCTAAGGGTCATACAGCACGGCCTCATGGCCGGTCGCTACACTCTTACCCCCACTGTGGGCTAAGGGTCCTGGAGCACAGCCTCATCACCGGTCTCTATACTCTTAGCCCCACTACGGGCTAAGGGTCCTGGAGCACGGCCTCATCGTCGGTCGCTACACTCTTAGCCCCACTGCGGGCTAAGGGTCCTTGAGCACGACCTCATGGCGAGTCGCTATACTCTTAGCCCCACTGTAGGCTAAGGGTCCTTTAGCACGATCTCAGGGCCTGTCGCCACACTGTTCGCCCCGTTGGGGGCTAGAGTCAGCAAGCAAGATCCTACGGCCGGGCTCTGCACTCTCCACCTTGACGCACACCCCTTGTTCTTTCGCTTGGGGGGCTACCACCGTGAGGATGAAGGAAGAATAAAGTACAAGTGCAAATAAAAGAACAAGCTGAAAGTGTAAAGGTAAACATGAGAAGATGATAAATAGAAACGAACATTCTTTCATTAATTATGGAACGAGCACAACTCTTTACAGCCAAAACCAAAACAGAAAACGAAACAAACATAAACGAAACAGAGGGACGGGAACTACACGTCGGGTTCTCCACCATCCTCGTGGTCGTCCTCCTTAGATGCGCTGGCCTCAGCTTCTGGGGGGTTGGTGGCCTCGTCCCCAATAGCCTCACCCTCGGTCGAAGGAGGGATAAATGCGACCTCCTCAGGGTCGCGACCCTCCGCGGCGGCCCGCTCACGCTCATCTACAAAGTGAAGATGGGCCTCGAAATATCGATCATCTTCAAATTCGCTGGCAAGGCTCAGCATGACCTTACGGAGGTACCCGAGGGTATCGGAGTGGCCTTGTTAGTAGCCCTGCTCCTTAGCTTGGACCGCATTAGCCACGAGCTTATCGAGTTGACGCTGCAGCCTTTTCTTCTCGGTCTCGCGGCCCTCTAGGTCCGCCTACAGCCTTTCACAGCACCGTTGGTATCGCGAGACGAGCCCCTCCAGTCGCCAGCACTCCGCGACAGCCTTCACCCCTCGAGCGAAGACCTCAGCCATGGCTATCTCTTCCTCAGACACCTTGGGAGATTCGAAGCCCCAGGGGCTGCCAAGTCCCAGGATTTAACTATGTCCTGGACGAGATAGACCCTGACGCCCGGGTCCGCCTTGATGAAGTTGGTTAAGGGCCGCGGGACGATTAAGGAGGCGCTGCTGGCCACTGGGGTCACGGCTCCTGTAGTTTTCAAAGAAGTATGGTGCTCCTACCTGGCAGGGGTCCGTTCCCCCGACAACCGGCTCCCCGATTGGTGAGGGGCTGACTAGTCGACTCTTGCCTCCCCCACCTGCGATGGGGGCAGAAGCCTCGGCCTCACCAGGTTATCCCTCGGTCCTTTGCTTCTTCCAAACTGGCAAGCTCACAGCGGGCCTTTTTCCGCTGGGTATAAGGGAAGGTGCCTGCAAGAAAAGAGCTTAGTCTATGTATCCTAAGAGAAACTGAGGAATGGCGAGTCAGGTTGAACACCGTACCTTCTTGGCCTGCTGGGTAACAAGATGCTGCCTCTCTTCCTCCTGCCTGCTTTCGGCGTCGGTCACCACTTGTTCGGGAGTGGCGTCCCCGGTCTCAAAGATCGTCAACCGCGCCCTCGCTTGATCTGCATAAAGCAAACAGGAAGTCAGGTGAGCACCAAACATAAACTAAGCTAGTATCGGGATGACTAAGTACCCTTGGTGAAGTTCTTAAGAATCAGAAGGGCGACAGTGACAAGGAAAAAGTTGTTAGCAAAAAACTTTAGCTTAGGGAGCCAATTTAACGGCTCTCGGTCGTTGGACTTGCTCCTTCTCTTCTTGGGCACCTTCCTAACTCAATCGCTTGAGCCATGAACTTAGGGATGGGTTGAGGCCTTTCGCCCTCGTGTATATAGAACTGGAAGTAGTGAGCGGTCCACCACTCATCAGCTGTGGGTTCCCCGAAGGGATTCCACACGGGTTTTCCCTCATTCCAATCAGGAACGTCACCCAACCTGATTCCCAATGTAGGAAGAGGAAATCATACTTCCAGTACTTCACTTTCGACTTCTTTTCAATAGCCGTCATAAAGCCCGACCCATTGTTAAAACAATACCACCCTAAATCCCCAGTCACCTTGGGGACCTTCTGAACGGTGTGAACTAGGCTAAATGCCCGAGCCGAGCAAGTCAGGCAAGAGAATATCCTTAATCACAGGATGCAAGAGAAAATAGAGACCGTAGTTGAGGGCTACCCGATAAACCGCTATACACTTGGCGGGTGGCTCATTCATGGTGGCATCCGCCTCGGGAATC
This sequence comes from Carnegiea gigantea, assembly GCA_029747015.1. Taxonomy (NCBI): domain Eukaryota; kingdom Viridiplantae; phylum Streptophyta; class Magnoliopsida; order Caryophyllales; family Cactaceae; genus Carnegiea; species Carnegiea gigantea. The sequence continues at coordinate 557,910 of JAKOGI010000472.1, read as the reverse complement.
ACGAAGGAGTACTCGGCAGGTAAGAGGTATTGCTTCTCAAGGGACGACCTCTTTAGCTTAATGACGGCTTTGGGATTAGGGAAGTGAATACCCGGACCGTCCTACGGGTCTAAGCGGGTTGGGGCCCCTGGGAATTCTGACCCCTCGGCCACGATCTCAGTGATTGGAAGCATGTAGCCTTTACGTTTAAGCACCGACTTGCCCAGTCCCAATGATGCTTCGGGAGAGGAAGAACTTGTAGAGGGCCCCCCCGAGGACGAGGTCCTCGAGAAATGCCCAGAGGACCCGTCCCAGAGGAAGCGCTAGAGCTAGTGGAGACCACTGCGGCCTCCGGGTTAGACTGAGATGGAGCTGAGCAGGGATTACCCAGTGTGCCCTCGGCCAGCAACTCGTCTGGTGACCTGATGCACGGAGCAGACTTGGTCTTCGCTATCCTGCAAGCCTGGAAGTCGGGCATATAATTAGCTATGGTGATCTCCCAAGGATATGTCACCTCCACCTCAGGGTTAAGAATGCTGGGGTTGGAGGAATACTCACAGTTGAACCACGAAGGAGTGCCCAGCTCAAAAAGGGGAACGGCATAGGGAATCTTTTTGGGTTCCCTATACTTATTCTTTCGGGGAACGCCAACCACTACCCGGCCATCAATAAGGGCCAGGAGGTTAGAGAATTGCAGGTGTCAAACCTCCACTTAGGGGTCGGCTAGACCCTCAGCGACGTCCCCACTGGACGAGTAAGATGACGACATAATATACAATAAATAGTGTTTCGAGAGGACGTATACGTGTACCTGTAAAAGATAAAGATTCAAAGACCTGGTTAAAGACGGGGATGAGCGTTCAAGCAAACCTTTGAAGATGCAAAGAAATGGTTTGAGGCACTACAGTAAATTTGAAGGGAGAATGGGGAGTGGAGGGCAGAGCTTCTCTCTCTAAAAGCTCTTTCTCTCTCTAAAGAGGAAAGTGTGTGGAAAACAAATGACCCCTCTTTGAGGGATGCTCACCTTTATATAGAGCGAAAAGGCGGGGCACATACCCCAATGAAACCCAACACGCACACTTCCTCCCAACCGACGCCACGTGGCGCTCCATCACTGCCACGCCATAGGCAACGACAGAGGATCTCATGAGAAAAGGGGTCTTGGAGCATGGCCTTACGGCCGATCACTACACTCTTAGTCTCGCTAAGGGCTAAGGTTCCCACGGCACGACTTTACGACCGGTCGCTACACTCTTAGCCCCGCTGGGGCTAAGGGACCTACGGCACGGCCTTATGGTCGTTCGCTACACCACTAGCCCCGCTGGTGCTAAGGGCCTTATAGCACGGCCTTACGGCCAGTCGCTACACTCTTAGCCCCATTGGGGGCCAACGGCTCTACAGTAAGGCCTTATGATAGGTCGCTACACTCGTAGCCCCGTTGGGGCTAAGGGCCTTACAGCACGGCCTTACAGCCGGTCGTTACACTCTTAGCCCCACTACGGGCTAAGGGCCCTACAACATAGCCTTACGGCCAGTCGTTACACCCCTAGCCCCGCTGGGCTAAGGGTCCCACAGCACTGCCTTACGGCTGATTGCTATACTCTTAGCCCCACTGCGGGCTAAGGGCCCGATAGCATGGCCTTACGGCTGGCCGCTACACTCTTAGCCCCACTAGGGGCTAAGGGCCCTATAGCATGACCTTGTAGTCGGTCGCTACACTCTTGGCCCTACTAGGGCTAAGGGTCCTACAGCACTTCCTTACAGCCAGTCGCTAGATTCTTAGCCCCACTGGGGGCTAAGGGCCCAACAGCACGGCCTTACGGTCGGTCGCTACACTCTTAGCCCCACTGGGGCTAGGGGCCTTACGGCCGATCGCCACACTCTTAGCCCCATCGGGGGCTAAGGGCCCTACAGCACAGCCTTATGGCCGGTCGCTGCACTCTTTGCCTCGCTGGGGGCTAAGGCTCCTACAGCACGGCCTCACGGCCGGTTACTACTATCTTAGCCCTACTGGGGGCTGAGTCAGCAAGCACAACCATACGGCCAGTCGCTACACTCTCAGCCCCGCTGGGGGTAAGGGTCTGTAAGCACGGCCTCATGGCCGGTCGCTATACTCTCAGTCCTGCTGGGGGCTGAGTCAGCAAGACCTTGTGGCCAGTTGCTACACTCTTAGCCCTACTGGGGGCTAAGGGTCTGCAAGCACAGCCTTACGGCCGGTCGCTACACTCTTGCCCACTGCGGGTTAAGGGTACATGGGTACGGCCTTACGGCCGGTCGCTACACTCTTAGCCCTGCTGGGGGTTGGGTCAGCAAACACGGCCTTACGGCTAGTCGCTACACTCTTAGCCCCACTGGGGGCTGAGTCAGCAAGCACGGCCTTACGGCCGGTCGCTACACTCTTAGGCCCACCGGGGGCTAAGATCCCGCGAGCACGGCCTTATGACCGGTTGCTACACTCTTTTCCCCATCGGGGGCTAAGAGCCCACAAGCACGGTCTTATGACCGGTTGCTACACTCTCAGCCCTGCTGGGGGCTAAGGGCCTTGGAATACGGCCTCACGGCCGGTCTCTACATTCTTAGTCCCATTGCAGGCTAAGGTTTCTAGAGCCCGACCTTACTATCGGTCGCTACACTCTCAGCCCCACTGAAGGCTAATAGTCCGCAAGTATGGCCCTATGCCTGACCGATACACTCTTGGCCCCGATGGGGGATAAGGATCCTTCAGCACGGTCTCAGTAGCCGGTCGCTACGCTCTTAGCCCCACTAGGGGCCAAAAGTCAGCGAGCACGGCCTTGTGGCTGGTCGCTACACTCTTAGCCCCACTGGGGGCTAAGAGTCAGCGAGCATGGCCTTACAGCCGGTTGCTACACCCTTAGCCCCAATAAGGGCTAAGGGTCACTCGGCACCGCCCGCAAAGACTGAGGGATCTTATGCATGGCTTTGCAACCTTTTCACATCACGCGAAGACAAAAGGCAAGTCATACGGGATCAGTTTTCATTACGGTATTCATGCTAATACAAACAACTAAAGGGAAAATGAGACAATACAAAAGAAGGTACGGAATAAAGCTAAATCTACTCCTCATCACTAGAAGGGGCCGGAGGGCCGGCAGACCCTGAACCTTCCCCTTGGCCATCTCGAGCACCTTCGACCTCCACTTCATCCGATGGGTGGTATAGTTGCGCTCCCCTGATTACTTTGTCCATGCAATCCAACCAAACTTCAAAGGTGGACCATATCTGGGCTACCAGCGATGACTTCATACTCTCGGTCGTATAATCGTGAGCCATGCCTAGCTCGAATGCTTAGTTTAGCAGCATGGTATAGAATGTCACCTGAACTATTTCAGGAAGCTCGAACTCGGCTAACAAAAAGCGCGGGCATAATACGTGGAAATCCTCAGGGAGCAGGCGAGGCAGATGCGAAACGCTCCTCCAATGCCAAATGAAGGTTTCTCTCACATAATTGTCCATCTCTCTCGTGTTGTGAATGGGAGGGAAGGCCATGCTTACAAAGGAGACAGAAACACTCACTACTCGCCCAACGTTTGCTACCACTCTGGAGAGAGAAACACTCGAGTATCCCATGTGGGAGAAAGATGATATATTTATAGGCAAGGAATCGAGGGAAACTGAAGGCAAGGGAAACTCCTAAGAACCTAATGGCCAATCCGCCTTAGACACGTGTCCATTTGACTAGCATGAATTAAGTGCAAGCAAAGAAACAGACTATTCGACAAAATATAAAAATACGGTCTTTATTAATGATCGGCATAAGCGGTACATAGCAGAAACAAAAGTAAGCATTAATGAAGGGGGGAGGCCGCTTCCTTCTGCTTGACATCGCCCTAAGGGAAGGCCGCTTCCTCCTGCTTGACATTACCCTAAGGAGAGGCCGCTTCCTCAGGGGCCGCATCCTTATCCTCCGCTCCCCTACCCGTGCACCCTTCCTGACGACCGGCTCCTGCATTCTCTCCCGAACCACCCTTTGGGCGGAACCGAGCTTCGTAGATCCGGTCATCGAATAACTAGAGCCACGACTTAAAGGTACTCCAACGCAGTTCAATAAGGGCCCCCTCCAATGGCCGGAGCCTCTGTCCGTGCAACACCCCAAGTCCCTCGGCCTCATTTAGAAGCATCGCGTAGAAGATCACCTAGGGTAATTCCGAAAGCTCATACTGTTCAGCTGCCTGTTCAGCCACAGCCAACTCAAACCCCGGACAAAGGTTCTGAAAGTCTTTTGGGAGGGGCGACGAGGGAAAAGCAATCCCGCGACGATCCCATGAGAAATGGCGGGTGACAAACTCGCCCATCGCTTTTGCATCAAGGGAATGCGGGAAAGCCATTGGGGGAAGCCCAATAACTGCTACTGCCAAATAAAGGAGTATGGGAAGCCCCATCTTGGGGGTCGCCTTTTATAATGAAGATAGCGGCAGTTTCATACAGGTGCTATTCAAGCCTCGTAACTCGTACGTCTATGGACGGAGGCACCAGGACCGTCCATTTCCCAAGCTCGATGCCCGAGGGCCTCTGGGTGTGTGACGACTAAGAACAGTGGTCCACATTCTATCTGACTACTTGTCTGACTCGACGTACAGGTAAAATGTGGGGGGCTATGTGCTTGGGGGAAAATCCGGTTCTTCCTAAATGGGCTCTTACACGTCCTTCCTACTGACCATGCCCATGCATGGATTGGTGGGCCCAAAAGGATTTCGACCCTGGGGGCACCCTCAAGCGCATACTTACTCAGGGGCCCAGAATGCAACCCTAGGGGCCTTCTTTTGGGCCCCACCGCTCCAACACCGGCGGCCCGCGCGGACACCCCAGGTAAAGTTACTATTTTACCCTTTCATGAGAGGACTATAAACATCTATTTTCCTCGGGAAAGGGGTTCACAACCTAAGGCACTGAGTTCATATTGTCTTCGTTCTTTGGACTTTGGACTTGGACCCTGCATTAACTTGACTATTGGAGAGGCAACCCCCGGTCCACAACTCAGGGTCGCCCTTTTTGCAAGTTGGGCCACTGGGAGTCGAGGACGACGAAGTATTCATCGCCAGCTGTCAGATAAACTCGGGACAAAGGGAGTCGAGGACGACGAAGTATTCATCGCCAGCTGTCAGATAAACCCGTTACTTTGTCCCACGTCATCTACAACTGTACACAAAAGGATTTCATGCGGAATCACCGCCAACTACACTTGCCAGAGACAAAGAACTTTCCCCTGTAGCCTTGGGTTGGTGATGAAGCAATCGGATGTCAAAACCTTGAATTGGCTGGCGCGCCGTTTTTCGCCTAATTGGATTCAATTTGGGATTGAATTGAGATGGTAGCCGGGTCATCAGTTGTTGATATGCTTTGAGATCGGTAATTGAGTGTTTGAGACTATAGTGAGCGTGATTTGGGCAATGAACACAGATCTGGGAAAGCTTCTTGGCAGTCAAACTTGGAACCGGAGCACACCGTTCTTAATTTTTCCCATTTTCTTTTTTTTAATGAAGTTTGTCGTCATTTTTCAATCCATATGTGATTTTGATTTTAAATATCATTTTAATTCAACAAGAAAATTAAAAATCTTTATTATTTTTGGTGCAAAAGATGGGGGAGGAATGGACTAATTTATTTTTTCATTAATATATTCCAATTTTCAACTAAATTTAATTATTTTCATCCCAAAAGAATAATTTGATTCACTACATTTTAGTTTTTAGATTATTATTATATTAATTATACTATTACAGCAAGAAATTACAAATTACAACATAATCCAACTTAATATATAGTCAATTGATAATTATATGAGTTGATCACCAAACCTCACATAAGTAGCAACCAGTTTGTCCTATCTAATTGCCATTGGGAAAGAGACTTTGAGGTCTGGATTTAGCTTGTATCTTTTGTGGTTTAGTGTTTTAGCTTTTGAACTTGGGCTTTAAGATTCAGAGTTAGGTTAAAGGCTTAGGTCCGGGGTTTAGTGATCAAGGTTGAAGTATTAAGGTTAACTTTAAACCCTAAAGCCTATGAAATCATGATGAACGTTGCTTTTGATATGCATAGCGATTTACCCATGGTCTATATATATTTATAGTTTCTCTCTCACACACACACAGAGAAGGAGGGATGAGGAAAAAAAAAATTGAAAAATGGGCAAATTCGGGTAAATATAAGCATTAACGTTTAGGGTTTAGAGTTCCACTTTGGTGGTTTAGGGTTAAAGGTCTAGCATTTAGGGCTCAGACTTTTAGGTTTTAGGAGTTCACCATTCGGGGTCAAGCATTTAAAGTTTAGGGTTTAATCCTAATGTTTGAGCAAGACATACATTGTTTGGCAACATGGTTTTAGGCAATTGGCTGTATACGTGATGTTTAGTATATATGATTTTCTCGATATAGTGTCCTTGATAATTTATTATTATCTTTGGAAAACCTACTTCAATTACGGAGGTTATTCTACATATATTTATAGGTTAGCAGACACACAGGGAGAGAACAAAATTAAGAAAAAGGTTACAATTCAGTAAGTAAGTGCCATAATGCCTATTACAATACAAACAAATTGGATATAATACCCTATGCCTTACAGAAACCCTAAAACTTTCTCATTAAGCATGAAACCCTAAATACAAAATTTTAACCATTATACTTGGACCCTCAATCAATGTTAAGGTCTAGGGTTTAGGATTCAACTTTTGCCATTTAGAGTTGGGGGTTTAGCTTCGGGTTTAGAGTCTAGCGCTTAAGATGTAACCCTAATGTTCGAGCAATGCATAGATTATTTGAATGCATTTTGGATGTTCATGATACAAACAAACACAATATAGAGAAAGATTTAAAGTTCAACATCAAGTCCTTAAGGTTCAACCCTAAGATTCAAGTACTAAGGTTTGGGGTTTAGAGTTCAACTTATGTGGTTTAGGTTTAGGGTTCAACTCTTGTGGTTTAGTGTCCGGGACTTAACATTAAAGATTTGCAGTTCAGGGTTATGTACAACAAAAGTCAATCAAATTGGCTATTTTCATGGCATTGTGCATCACAAAATAATGGATTTCAAGCAACTTTCAAATCTATATCAATACAATTGAGATTAAGAAAAATTATAACTTGTTAGCCTAGTCTTTATTAATGGCATTTCCAGGAACAACTTCCTAGTTTTCTGGGTTAGCAGAGCGATAATATTTTCTTACAAAATATATAATTAATGCGTAATTAAATATTAATGAATTTTAAAGAACTGTTGAATTAATTTGAATGGTAACTATAGCTAAACGTTTTTAAGGATATATATAACAATTAGACATGTTGACCTGAAAATCTATATAGAAGTACCCGGGTTAAATTAGTTAGATTTTCAGGTATAGGATAAATTATCGTATATATCATAATGAAAAATAATACAAATCCTAAACTAGTTTCTCTCATAAATTACCACTGAATCATCATATGTGGATAATAAAGCATAAAGTCGAAACATTAAACCCCCGAACATTGAACACTGTGCCCTAAACTAGTTTCTTTCATATTTTAGTTTACATTTAAGGAAACCCACTAGAAAGAGGAAAAAATAATTTATAAATCACTTAATTAGGATATTTGATATAATTTTCAAATAATTACATGTGAAACTATGAAAAAATGGTCTTATACTAAACTACAAACTCTTAAATGATTTGTTACTATAGACCTCAAAATTTGCTTAAGTTAACACGGGTCATCTTCATGCATTTTCGAGTTAACAAATGCATTTTTCATGTGATGAATTTATACATACTCTTGAGCCGGAAACCCGAAAGTTTAAACGCCAAACCTTTAACCCTAAATGATGGAAGTTGAATCCTAAAAAATGAATTTATTAACCTAAAATGTATGTACATAACTTTGGTTAAGTAGATTTTGATGTATACAGTAACAAATCATTTGAGGGTTTGGAGTTTAACATAAGACTAATTTTCATGATTTTACATGCAATTATTTGAAAGTCATATCAAATATCCTAATTAAGTCATTTATAAATTAATTTTTCCCTTTTTGGGGTGCCCACAAATGTGAACCAAAATATAAGAGAAACTGGTTTAGGGCATAGTGTTCAATGTTCAGGGATTTAATGTTTTAACATATCCTTTATTATCCGTATATGATGATTTCGTGGTGAACGTTTAGTGTTAAAGATTCATTTTTAGGATTTGTACTATTTTTCATTATTATATGGACAATAGTTTATCGTAAACTTGAAAATCTAGTTAATTTAATCAGGGTAGTTCTATATAGATTTTTAGGTTAACATATCTAACTGCTTTGTATATCGTAAAAATTGGTTAGTTACCTTTCAAATAAATTCAACAGTTCTTTAATTTAAAATTTGTGAATATTTAATTATGCATTAATTATATGTTCTATAACAAAATATTATTCCTTGCTAACCCAATAAACTAGGAAGTTGTACCTGGGAATGCCATTAATAAAGACTAGGTTAACAAGTTATTATTTTGTTAATCCAAAGTGCACTAATCCAGAATTAAAGGTTGCTTGAAATCTATTATTTATGATGCACAATGCCATGAAAATAGTCAAACTTATTTACTATTGTTGTACATAACCCTAAACTTTAAATTTTAAATGTTAAGTCCTGAACACTAGACCACAAGAGCTGAACCCTAGATCCTAAAACACATTAGTTGAACTCTGAACCCTAAACCTCAGTACTTGAATCTTATGGTTGAACCTTAAGACCTTGATGATAAACATTAAATCCTAAGGTTCTCCATATTATATTTGTCTGTATCATGAACATCCCTCTTATCAAAATATTAAACTGCTTAATATGGTAATTACGAGTTCTAAAAAGAAAAAGCCCTTGAACTTTTGGTCAATATGATAAAATGCCCCTCAAATTTAAAAAATGAGGTAAATACCCTTTGATTTAATTGAGTTACTTTATTAATTTTATTTTTTTGTGTTAATTGATGATTTGGCTTCCCTAAAATATGACATGGCAAGAGTTGGAAAGGAAAAAGCTACATGAGCATGCTTTTACATAAATAGATTACATAATTTTTCCAGAAAAGTTACGTAGTCTATTTTACACAATTATATTCAGTGACAAAATATAAGACAAATCAAAACCATACAGGCTAGGTAGCATTATTGTATTTTAGTGATTCGTCTTCGAAATGTAGAATTAGTTCAACTATTTCCGTCAATTTGTAACATAACTTTTTAATTTTTTAAATTTAATTGATAATTTCATAATTTCATCATACCTGAGTTAGGAAAATATTACAGTAATTAAATTATCATAAAGATATGTGGATTATTCTTTTTCTTTTTTCTTTTTTCTATAGAATTATTCCATAGACTTGCTGAAACAAATTCAGGATTTTATTCCTATTAATCGAGCACATCGCACTCTCGCATCACCTTTTTGTTGTCTTTTTCTTTTATACTTTCTTATGTCTTGATAATTTTTTCACCTTTCTTGAAAAATTACTAAAATGCTTTTTTTCGTAGAAAAATGCTTGTGTTTATAAGATTAATTAAAAATAAATTTCATATGAAAATTTAAAAATGTCATATGCTACGCTCTAGAAATTAAGTTCACACATAGTTGATTGCTCCCCCTCCTTCTATATAAAAATCATTTTATATATTAATTTTGCATTTTATACATGGCCCCAACATGATTTGATTTGACAATACGTAAAGTAATTTTTGAGCAATTCATATTAGCTATTAAAATGTTTCTAATTATAAGTTAAATTATCAAGCTAAATAAGATTATGAGATTAAAAAAAACGACTCTGATCTCCCTAGATGATCTTTTGAGCTGGTTTTTATATTAAAAGGGGAAGGAAAAAAAATTTGCTTTATTTATTGTTCGTCCCACAACAGTGTATGAAAAAAATATGATGCATTATATTGTTCGATCATAAGACTTTTTTGGGGGGTGCAACCAGGAAAAGCAAAGATAATATTTAATTTGATTGTTCTTTAGAAATAAAAAAATTACATTTAACACAATATACATTAAATTAAGCCACATCATTTTAAGAGGCCATGTCATTTTTTAAAATTGCCACATCATTAATTAATAAAAAGACATAAGATTGAATAATAAAATCAAGGGATAGTTGCCTCATTTTTAAAGTTGAGGGGTATTTAAAATTTGTAACCAAGAGTTTAAGGGCAATATATTTTCAGAACTCATGGTAATTACTTATAATTAGGAAAGTAGTGAGATACGAAAAACTATAAATTGTGAATGAAATATAACGTCTAATACATATGGGCGCAAATTACAAGTTGCTTCATTGGGACTACCTAAAATATTGTTTTCCATATTAAATCAATTTGGAAGTATTGAAATATGCCAACTTCCCCCCCCCCCCCCCCTTTAGTCAGGAGCAAGCATACTAATCTAATGGAAGATATAAAGTTTAAAAGTAGAAGCGTTATTTCAAGTAATCATTGACCAACTTATCTATATTATTCAACCAAATTGTGAAATAACTTAATCTAATATAAACTTTTACTTGGTTGAACAAATCTACTATCAAATCCTTAAAAATTATGTATCAATTATCAGTTTAACTCAGAACTTATTATAATTACCTTTTGTAACTAGTAAAATTAGCTAGCCCTTTTTTCATCACTTTTTGCCATTTTTCGATCAAACCATAATTTTCTCAAACTAAAATTGATTGTATATCGAAAACAAAAACATGGTTAGAAGTATATGTGATATGATAAATTAATTTCTTGTTCAATTAAATGCCATATAAAATGATAATCATTTTCATTAGAAAAATTTTTAAAATATATGATTGAGGAAAAAAAAGATGAACAATTTTTGGTTTCTCGAATGGTTAACATATTTAGTTGCTATATATATATATATATATATATATATATATATATATATATATATATATATATATATATATATATATATATATATATATTGCAAAAAACATTCGATTACTACTCAAATAAATTCAACATTTTTAAAAGTTGTCAATATTTAATTACAATTTAATTATATATTTTGCAACAAAATATTATTCCTCCGCTAACCTGATAGGTGAGGAAGTTATACTCGGGAATACTATTCATAAAGACAAGGTTAAAATGTTATAATTTTTTTTATTACAAAGTCCACTAATCTAGATTTAAAGGTCGTTTGAAGTTGATTATTTGCGACGCACAATGCTATGAAAATTGTCAAATTTATTGACTTTTTTGTACATTACCATGAACCTTAAATCTTAAACCTTAAAACCCACATTCTAAACCACAAGATCTAAACCGTAAACTCTAGACCACCTAAGTTGAACCTAAACCCTAACATCAGTGCTTAAATCTAAGGATTTAACTTTAAGGCTTGGATGTTAAACTTTAAATCTTAGAGTTCTCTACATTATGTTCGTTTGTAAGTCTGTAACATAAACATTCTTACTATCAAAATATAAAGATGCTTAATATGGTCATCAAAAGTTGCTTTAATGCGATCACCTAAAATATTGTTTTCCATATTAAATCAATGTGGAAGTGTTGAAATAGACTAACTTTTTTTTTTTTCTTGACCAAGGGGAAGTATATTAACTTAATGGAAGGTGTAAAGATAAATATTAGACAAATTATTTCAAATAATCATTGACCAACTTATCAATATATTATTTTTAGCTGAACCAAATCATGAAATAGCTTAATTTAATATAAGCATTTACTTAGTTGGACAAATCTAGTGTCAAATCCTAAAAAGGTTGTATACCAACTATCGGTTTAACTTTACTATCCATTATAATTACCTTTGTAATGGCCAAAATTAACTAGCTCTTTTTTTGCACTTTTTACCTTTTTTTTCATTAAACCATAATTTTCAAACTAAAATTGATTATATATCGAAAACAAAAATATGCTTAGAAGTATATATGATGTAATTAATTAATTTTTTGTTCAATAAATTGACATACAAAATAATAATCATATTAATCAAAAAAAATTAAAAAATATATGATTAAGGGGAAAAACAACATGATGAACAATTTTTTGTTTCTCAAGTGGCCACTAAAGACGACTTTTCCTCATGATCTTTTCATAAAGCAAGGCCAGACAAGGTTTTTCTGACTTCATTTACAGTTAGCGTTGTGATTTGCTTGCTTCGATGGTGGTAATTCCGCAAATATGGGTGGCATGAGAGAAAGGAAAAAGGTAGTTGCATAAGGGAAATTGGACAATGGTTATCATCAAACAAGGTCGGTTATGACAGATGGTGGTGGCGGAGAGGAGACAGAGTGAAGCTTGAGAGTTGAGAGAGTTGCTAATGCTGTCATTATTGATGAAGAGAGAGAATTTCAAGTAAAGGGGTAGAGGAGGCAGATATGGAGGACAGGGGATTGAAGAGCCAGAGGGAAAGAGAGAATGAAATTGGGGGTCACGAGAGTCACAAAGCAAGGGCAAAATCGGGAAACTAACGTTCCAGCGTGTCGCGAGTGCTTCCGCGGAAACAGCAACAAATTGGAAGAGTTTAAACAGCAAAAGATAACTTTAGTTCAGCACTAATAAGTAACTTTTCCGTTGTAATTTAATGGCAAATTGTTCTACAGCGTTCCTCTGACAAGCGGGAATTTGCTATAGTGTGTCTCTTCGTCGCGGACAATGCGGTGCCCCTGTGCTGATTTTGCATCAAATCTCTTTTATTTTCCCTTTTTTTTGGCTCCGTTTTCTTTGCACCTTCTATTCTGGTTTCCCTTTTCTTAACCCCCTGTTTTATTCAAGCCCACTCATTTGTTCTATGCGTAGGCCCCTTTGTTTTTTTTTTTTTTTGGGGGATGCTTCATGTAGGTAATTATGCAGCGGCTATTTGAATAAATCAATTTATAGTTGGTCTTGAGAGTTGATTTTTCACGAACTTTTTTTGTGAGACCTTCAATTAATGTTTTCCCCTTTTTCTCAGGAAATTACTGAATCGAGAAATAGTGTTGATTTCTAAGATGAAATATCGTTTCTTCGTACAGATTTGATTTTTTATAGGAGACTCACTCACTTAATTCTGCTGGTATCGACTTCGATTTCTTCTAGCCACGACCCCACCAATTAGGTCGCAAAATGAGATCGACTTTTAAGATGAAAAATCGTTTCTCTCCGTAGATTCAATTATTCGTATGAGATTCCCTTACTTAATTCTTTTGGTTTCAATTTGAATTTCTTCTAGCCACAACTTCACCGATCAGATTGCAAAGCAAGGTCGACTTTTAAGATGAGGAATCGTTTCTCCCCGTAGAATCGATTCTTCGCATGAGGCCCCTTAGTTAATCGTTTTGGTGTTAACTTACCTTTCTTTCTTCACCATGATGCATTTTTTGGACTCGTCCTCAAACTCCAAGAAGCCAACTCTTACCATCATGGACAGAGAAGACGATCCAACTGAAGAAGGCGTGACTCCCCGCGTAAATATGCCAACACCCTTACCGTCCGGGCGCTCTTTACTTCTACCATGTAAATTCATGATGGAGTGTAGAATCTACCTGGGACATATAGATGTCAGACAGGGTCATCTCATCTTCGAGAGTCTGAAGCTTAGCTCGCCATTATTTGCATCTTCAGCCCCTTCTCAAGAAGTAACACCCTTACTTTGACATCACATTATGGATGAAACGCTGTCCTGGGGCAATTTCTCAACTTCCTTCTCTGAAAACTACTTCATACCATGCTACTGGAAGTGGTTCGAAGACGTACTTGGCCGCAAAAATGAGAGACTTATGGAATGGAGGCTTTACAACAAACTGTAGCATCCTTATTCTCCTACAACATGAGTCTTATCATTTTCAAATCATTCTGCGAACTGTGGTGCCATTCTGCCAACACCTTTTGCATAGAGAGCGGTGACATGTCAACCTCCTAATGGGATTTATGGATTATAGGTGGACTTCCAGCCGACGGTGCTTGCTATAAAGAAGTCATTCCATTTATCAGAGAACTCCTCTCTGCGAGACATGGAGATAATAACATTCTAGCGACTTGCTTCTTCCTCTTTGCTACATTCCACAGACTATGCTAAGATGTTCATGACATTGTTCAGCTCTTTGCTTCTGAATGGATATGCTTATGGTTCTAAGGGCGGTAGATTACACACCTCCTCCCAATCGTGACAACAGAAAGCGGATTAAAGCTCCAACTAACACTTTATGTCCATTTCTCACACAATGTGAACCAAGAGGGAGAATGATCCTTTTTTGACGCTCAACATTCTCGAGGCTATGATTGAAGAAACCTACCATGCCGCCCTTATTTCCTGTTGGTTGTGCGCCTGTGTGCTACCAATTGAAGCAGTGTGCCTCATTCGTCTAGCCGTGTTCGTAGCTCAAGCAAACTTGCTCATGGCAAAGTTCTAAACCTAGCAATTCCTACCTTGGTCAGCATTCATCGGGGTTGAATAGAATATTATGGCTAGGAGCGTGAATAAGCTGGAAGTTATTTTCCCCATCCACCACGTTTATGGATGGTTAGGGACTTACTTCAAAATGTATTTTGATCATCCCCATCATCGGCATAGCCATCCCAAGATGGTGAGGTTCTCCTGTGAAAAGATGAATCAGACCCCTGAAGTACAAGAAGCTTGAGAGCCATTGAAATGCAAGGATCCGCCTGCCATGTACTCCAGTGCTCTGATGAAGGATACATCGATGAACTTAATTGACATCCAGAATTTATCTCCAAGTTGGAGAGCATATTTGATTTGCCCTCGTTTTGGTTTTTTAACCTTACGGCAAGGAAGAACAATTGTGATTAAGCCGTCCTTCCTTGCAAGTTTGGGCGACAGTTTGGATTCCATCAAGATGTGCTAACTGAGCCATGAAAAAATGATGGGGATGGCACTTAACAAGATGTAGCCCACTATTGGTTCAACCTGACATAACACATTACAAGGCCCAACTTGACAATTCCTGCTTCCCTTAATCAGAAGTCTACACTAGTCACCATGGCATATGCTAGTTGGTAGCGATCTTAATGGGGTGATCCTTTCTCCGAAGGACCTAAATATCCTAGAGGTGAGATTGTGCAACCACGAAGAGCTTCTAAAGTAAGAGTTGCTGATGATACGTCCGCCCTAGTTGTCACTTCTAGAAAAGTGAGTGCACATAAGCCAACTATGTAGCAATATAATGAGCATGCCCTATCCCCAGCTAAGCTTAGAAAAGAAGGAGGTGATAGTTTCTCACTGGAGGCAGACACATCTCCTTAGAAAAGTAGGAGTTGCTTGCCTGGGAAAGAGAAGATTGAAGCCTTGAGAGGCTTAGGTATTAGGTCGTCTGTTAGTAGAGCCAAGAATTTGTTAGGCTTAAAGAACAAACCAAATAGTGCAACCAAGTTACCTAGCTCTAAGGGCAAGTCTAACAGTGCGAAGAGCTAACAAAAATCAAGGAGCAAAGGAGAGGTGTATCTCGTTATCCTGCCCCCTTTTCCCTTTTCTTTTTTTTTTCTCTTTTTTCCTTTTTTGGCTAATGTAATCATCCTTTGAATGTAGCGACATACTGCTGAAGTCAAAGATAGACTTAAGCTGCATCTGGTGACAAAGACAGGGAAGCCACCTTGACTATGCTTACTACTAAGTCATCTGAGGATGATTCCATTGAGATAATGCCCTTGCCAGTGAAGCAAGCGGATCATTGTTACTTCCGTTTCAACTTCCTTTCCTGGGAGAATTCCTTGTAGTGTGTTTAATGATATGACCCTAAGTGTAAAGCAATATTTCAGCAACAATTGAAAAAGTTCATCCCAAAGACAGAAACTAACATTATAAACTTCTGCCAAGAAGCTGAGTAGATATATGAAACCTTATCATCCTTCTAGGCAGATTATTTGGGGTTAAAGAATACTATCGAGGCATATCTAAGTTAAGTCGGGAGGCAGCTGAAGCTGAAAGCCCAATTAGAAGGTGGGACTCCTATCGAAGATGTGCTAATCAAGCAAGTAGCCTTATTAGACAAACTTGAGGAAGCACGCGCTTTAGTGGAAAAGTTTTGTGCACAATTTGATAAGGCAAGTACTTCCATCGCCCAAGCTCATAAATGAAGGAAGTTACTTGAGGCTGATCTTGAACGAACAAAAGTGAGTGCGCTGGAGTTGCAACGTAAATTAGCAGAGAATGAGGCTTCACTGAAGAACGCCAAAGATGGCATATCTCTTCTTAAAAGAGAGGTTGCTGATTTAGATGTTGCCCCCCAAATTATCACAAAAGAAATGGCTTAAGTTGAAGCAGCAAAGAAATGTGCCCAAGAACTTTTAGGCGCACTGAATGCCAAGACTGTGTCTGGTGGCTTTGTCCTCGATTTTTTTTTTTTCATTCTGTAACTTATTGTTCTCTCTTTTTTTGACTCAGTACAGTTTTATTAGGATTGAATTTGATATATTGAAATAAGATGAATCTCTGAATTCCAAGTTTATGCAATAATATGTAGCAATAGAAAACAATCAAAACCAATGAGCACTAACAAAATTTATTAACCTTTTTTTTTTTACGGCTGTGCTTGGGGAATATGCCCAATTTGCCTACGTACCTAAAGGGAATGTAATACCCTAAAGGATCAAGCCATGTGTAGCTCAAAGACATTATTATTTTTTTTTTTGGGGTTTTCTTTTGCCGTTCACAGTTTAGACTCTTATGGGCCAGGAGCATTACAAAGGAATTTAACTGGAAAGAACATGTAGTTTAAGCTCTTACTTAGGAGATTTACAACATCATATTTTAAGGATAATAGTACTTCAAGAACTTCCCGTTTATGGCTACCACATGCACTCCATCAACATCAACTATCTTATAGGCTCCATTTGTGTAGACTTCTTTGACCACATAGGGACCACCCACTTGGAGGTGAATCTTCCAGACTTGTGAGAGACAATGATAAGCCTCCTCACTAACAGCATTTGGTCTCTGACTTGGAAGGAGCATAGGCGAACCATTTTTTTAACTAGACGAGCTTGGTAGCATTCTAGTTTCTCTTGTGCCTGAAGTCTTCTTTCATCAAGGGTCTCCAGCTCAACTACGTGAAGACTGTGATTTTCATCTTCTGCCAAGCCTTCCTGTATGGCAATGCGGAGTAATGGGATTTGGAGCTCCAATGGTAGCACGACTTCAACTCCATACACCAGAGCGAAGGAGGTCAAACGTGTTAGCGTCTTGTACGTAGTTCGGTATGCTCAAAGAGGCTCCCTAGTCTTTGATGCAGTCCCATTTAGACTTTGCGATAACGTTTTTGAGTAAGTTGCAAAGTGTTTTGTTAAAGGCTTCTGCCAGGCCATTTCTGGGGCCATTGTACATAGGAGACTTCTGTTCGGTAAACTTAAACTTCTAGCACAGGCCGTTGAAGAAGGGCTTACCATTATCAGTGATGATGTATCTAGGCACACCATATCGATAGATAATGAGTGTCTAGATAAAGTTGGCCGCATTTTCTTTTTTGACCTCCCTTAGTGGAATTACGTCTGCCCATTTAGAGAATTAATCAGTAGCAGCTAGGATGTAGGAGTAACCAGTAGACGACTTAGGCGTCATTGGTCTAATGACATCAAGCCCTCATGTCTCAAAAGGTCAAAATGTAACCATTGAGTGGAGAGGTTCTGGAGGTTGATGTATGAAGTTGGCATGAAACTGATAAGCATCACAACTCTTTGTGTAATTTATGTAATCTTGCACCATAGTGGGCCAATAGTAACACATCCTTTTAATGCAGTCATCTAGCCTAGGCCTTGATTGGTGTGCTCCACACACACCTGAATAAGCTTCAGCCATCGCTTGCTTTGCTTCTTCTATATCCAAGCATCGTAACCAAGGGTCAAGAAAAGAGCATCGATAGACCGTTCCATTGTAGTAAAGAAAGCGCGAAGCTCTCCGCTTTATTTTCGTCTTATGCCTTCGGTTGCTAGGAAGTTTCTCATACTCTAAGTACTCAATTATAGGTTGATGCCAGTCTTCTACATCTGTCTTAGGAATACAGATCACGTTAACATCTTCCTTCGAGTCTTCATCATTAGGCAGAATGACCCAACGACTACATATGGGGACGATCATATATTCTTCTGCCTCCAGTGCTAAAGAGGTCGCGAGACTTGCAAGTGTGTCTGCCATCTTATTAGCACTCCTCGGCACATGTTTCAACCTGACTATGTCCAACTTGTCCAGTAATCGTAATACATGCTTGTGATATGAGACAAGATCTTCTTTTTTAACCTCATACTCATTGAGTAATTGATTGATGACCAACTGCAAGTCACCACATATGTTGAGGTCTTTAATCCCCATCTCAATAGCCATTTGAATGCCTAAGCTAAGCGCTTGGTACTCTATCATATTGTTGGAGCATAACTGAGTAAGCATAAATGAATACAGGAGGATGTGCCGTTTGGAGGAGACTGTTGAGTTAAAAATACCGCAAGTGTATGGTGCTAATTATAGTTAGCAACGGCAAGTATGGACCGTATTCCACAGGGAACTTGGTTTTAATCACTAGATTGACTGTAACACTTAATTCAGGTAAGTTCAAAAGGAGAGTTGTTGAATATGTAAATCAATAATAACGAAGCTCTTAGATTGGAGTTCACCACACTATTATGCTTCTTGGGTTATTTTCTAGGTTATGCAAATGCGCCCACATGGTTGATTGAATTGGATTGATTACAAATTTAGGTCCATCTATGCCTACTTTCAAAGGTCAGTAGACTGACTAAGTAATCCTAGTTATCTATTTTCATAAAACTAAGGTTAACAAAGTCACAGAATCGAGTAATCTTTAATCCCGTATTAAAACCCTAACTATTTTCATATTAAAGCATAATCGCTCACTAAGTCGATGTAAGTTAAGGATTCAACTTTGATTGACCTCCTAAACCCCGATTAAGAACATGGATACATCCCTCTCAGGCAATCCATCGAACACTTGGCGTACGAAGTGAGAATTCAAAAACAACCATGGGTTCGCATTCACAAAACCTAGGACATAATCCCAATTCACATAATATGGGCTAATCGCAATCTAAGATGAGGAATTTAACCTCTAAACATCGAAACAACTACAAATCTAAGTGAGGAATTGAAGAATATATTTAGGGTACGAACCTTGATGGAAATCGCAAAGGAAGATGAATAGAAACGAACTTCAATTGAATTTTAAGCGTCTTGGCACAATCTCAACAATCAAATTCAAAACAACAACTAGATCTAGATTCAAGTGTATGAATACTCAAAGAAGACCTAAAAATCGCCTAGGAGGGAGAGCTCTCTAAAAAAAACTCTAGATGCCTGTCAACTGCCCCCGAAGAAAATAATTAAAACGAGAAAAAAGGGGGATGCACGGCCGTGCAAAAGAGCACGGCTAGCCGTGCGTTTCTGCAGGAATGTTTCTGCCTCCAGCGCACGGCCGTGCTAAATCTGCACACCCAGTCGTGCACTTTTCAAGCTTCAAATCCATCTTGCACAGTCATGCTTACATGCATGGCTGCCCATGCAAGAGCTTTCTCCTAGGTTCTTCAAATCTTTGACCATTCTAGTTGATCCACAAACCTCGTTCCTACGTATAGTGCTGCTCCTTGCCCACGTTTAGTCCGATAAGTGCCGAAATTCTTCAATTTGAGAGCAACAACCCTACAAAAAGGAGAACTAGTCAAGATGAGATAATTATGGGCAAAAATGAGCAATTCTTACCAAGTATTCTGCAAATCTCAGGGAATATGTGGAAAAAGTCAGTGAAATTGAATGGTCAAAATGGTAAAAATAGAGGTTCGTCAACTCCCCTATGCTTATCTCTTGCTTGTCCCCAAGCAAGACTAAGACGTGAATAAACTGACAGGGGGTCGAGACCTCTAATTACTCGCCTCCTCAGGCAAGGCGAATGGAAAATCAATCAAATCAAGCATATGTGTGCACGACTAGCGGAATAATTCAAGGCATAAATACATAGTTTCAAAAATCATTTAGAAATCGTTTGGAAAACCACACTGTCAAAGTCAGCATCCCGTCATACCATATCACAACCCTCTCCAATCAAGACGCCTCCAAATAAGTGGTGGGTTAGAATGCCTGGTAGTGACTCTCACAGGGGGAACAAAGCAAATGCACTCCCTCACATGTGTTTAAGATGTAAGAAGGTTCATTCAACTCTCTTCTAATCAAACAAACTACCATAGGCTTGGTAAGATTCTCAATTCTCTACCGCAAAAGTGCAATATGCAAAACAATAATCAAGAGGACTTTTCAGGATTGTAATGGGGCTAAGGGCACAGGTAGAAGGGGGACAAATAATTTAGGAAATGAGGAGCTAATAGCTGAAGCTAGTGAGCAACCAACAATTGAACCAACTATACCACACACTCTCCTAAAACACAATAAGAATACACCCTTAAGTAGATGGGCCATTGGGAATGAACAACGACAACATACGAAACACTTTCATTCACCACTTCTATTCTTTTTTTTTTTTTCATTTGATTTGCAACAAGTTTCCTTTTTTTCTCTTTCCCTTTTTTTTTAAGAAACATGTTTTTCTTCTTTTGTTTTTTAAAAGGAAATGAATGATTGGCATGCGCAATAACTATAGACTCAATCCCCAATGATCACCACGATACATCCCCATATACCAAAATGAACCACCAATTTGCGTAACACCCAAAAACTACCCACAAAATAATGAAGTGTTGCCCCACTGGCTTTGGCTTAGAGGTAGGAGATGTGTTTTGGCTAATAGCTAATAGTGAAGGGTTCACAACAAAAACGGGCACGACTCAAAGGGGTAAGCAAGGGGTCAAAACATAAATCACGGGTGGCAGATTTTACTATGTAGCATAGGAAACAAATGAACGCCTCTATCATATTATCATAATGCACATGTTGAATGCAATTTCAAAGAGAATCAAAGCAAGTTCTAGAGATGTAGTCATAGAAGAGACACACATGAAAGAAAATGTGAGACTAAATTGATGAATTAGTCTATAGGCTCAAAATCTCATGGGGCACACTACCAAATACACAGCTAGCACCAGAGATATCCCACTTAAAAGGAATAATCAATCATGATGAGGGGCATTCAAGGGCAAACAGTATGCAAACTAAACAATGTGGTCAAAACGCTTTTAAAATCATCAACCAAAGGCATTTGCCACAAATAGCCCATAAAGTTGCACAACCAACTGATCACCAATGCCTTGGTTATCATCATAAGAGGGGTTCTTTTCAAAAGTTTTTTTTTTTCAAAGCAATAGTCACCAAAGCAATAAATCAGCCTAATCAGTCAACTAGTGGATAAATGAAGAGAAGAGTAAGAAGAATTACCTCGCAGTCTTGTGAAGCTCCGCTCAATACATTTTCACTCGAGACCAAGGGTTAGGAAATAAAATATGTACAATGCATTACCTACCTATATGCATTATCCTATATGCTTTTCTAAATGGAGGAATAAAAGGAGAACTAATGCACCCTAAAAATGCACCTAAGCTAGAATGAAAACTAAGGCTACATGCAAAGATTTTATGCACAGCAGGATATATGCACACCGAGACCAACCATGAACCAACTCTCAAAAGCTCATGAGCTCACCCCCCAGGCTTAAACGATTCATTGTCCCCAATGAAATAAATAAACACGAGAAAGAAGGGGAGAGGGGATACTCACAGTGCATCAATAGGGCCTAAGAGGACCACTAGGCCGCCAATGAGGAGGAGGATAAGGCCACTAGGAACGCTCGTAAGCATAGTACACATGATGCTTAAGGTTTTGTTGGCGGCGATCCCACTCATCCTGCCGACAGAGAAGTGTAGCATGGTCCTGGGAGTGTTGCTCCGTCATATGATCAAGCCTCAGGTGAAGACGAGCAAACTCATCAGAAAGGAATTGGCGAAGGGGAACCTCCGCAGAGCTAGAAGGTTAAGAGGGGCCGGGCTCATCATGAGGAGCAGCGGCAGGAGGGAGGTTATCGTCATCGGCGCCACCCTCACCATCAAGATCATTGTCGTAGCTCCAGTTGGCCTCATTGGTGGTAGTAGTGTGGTTGGGATCGGGTAAGGGGAAAAGGGCATGACCATGATGGTTGAGCCAGATTTGGTTGCCCACCATTGTAAACATTTCCATGTTGACACAAGCTTCGAGGTTAAGGCGGGCACCATCACGAAGGATAGGCATGAGGGGGAAAAGGTTCCCGAGCCCTAAACCGTGGGTAAGAGCAGTAACAATGCCACCCACCGTAATGATGGAGGTGCGACTCTTAGCTTGCTCCTCAAGCTAAGTCAGGATGTGAAAAGCAGTATAAATGCGAAACCTGGTCAATGCTGTGCATAATATAAATAGTTCGCCCTGTCGAGGTACCCCTTGGCTATCAAAGCGAGGGAAAACAATATTTGCCGTAAGGCACTGGAGGTACCTAAAGATTGGGTTGCATATGGAAGTGGCTTTGGACGAACGGGAGACATAAGGTTGATCATGACAGGTAATCTTCATCCAAAAGTCACTCCAACTATAGTCCCTATGAATGAAATTAGCGGTGCCACTCGGTCGGAGCTGTAACAGTTCGCTAAAGCAGGCGAGGTTCATCTCATGGGTGAGATCACCTAACCGAAAGCGAATGTAACAGCGCCCATTGTGGTACTCGCCGGCAGTGTCGATAGTGAAGGAACTAAAGAATTCCTAAACGAGTTTCTCATATACAAGGAACTGTAAGTGCACATAATCAGACCAATCCAAAGGACCAAGCAAGGCATTCACATTATCCCACATTCCCAAAGCTTGTAACAACTCAACATCAATATATTTAGGCACACCAATTTTTCGAGTAACCAAAGCATCATATTTTTCACGTTGCAGGTCATCCACAAATACAATACCATACTTATTAAGTGAACTAGGACGAGTGGAGTGAGCACGGTTACCTCGTGGGGGCGTCGGAGGGCGACTGGAAGAGCCGGTGGTACCCTTTTTAGGAGCTGAGGAAGACGAGCCACCTTTGATCTTGGGAGTCATGGAAACTGAGGGGAAACAACCCAATGGCCCCAAAAATCGACCCAAAAATTAACCCAAAAATCACGGTACCCGGTTAGGGGGGCCGGCAGTATCGTCAGTAGTCGCCGGCAGGAAGGCGGGGGGTTGGTGGGGGTGAATCTGGGCAGAGGGGGGTTTGAGGAGTTGAGAGAGGGGGAGAAAGAGAGGGAGAGAAAGAGGGACCACCGGTGAGAAGCAAGTGCAGGGGGGAAGTCACCGATGGTCGCCAGTGGTCACCGACGGCGAAGGGTAGAGAGAGAGAGAGGAGAGCGAGATAGCGAAGAGAGGGAGGGGTGAAAAGGGAGTGAAGAGAGAGAGAGAGCAGCAGGTAGGTGATGGGTTTAAAAACCCAGAAGCACGGTCGTGCACAACACGCACGGGTACCTGTGCAAGGGCCCAAGGACACACGCCCGTGTATAAACGCACGACTACCTGTGCACTTTTGCAGGGACTTTCTACCAGTGACACACGGCCGTGCATTTTATACACGGCCGTGCATTTTATGCACGACAAATCGTGCATCTGCCTCTTCCTGTTTTTTCCGTATTTTGTTTTTTTCTCCTTTTTCTTTTGTTTTTCTTCTTCTTTTCGTTTTTTTTCTTCTTCTGCTTTTTTCAAAAAGCTGTAAAGCTTGGGTTGCCTCCCAAAAAGCGCTTATTTAAGGTCCTTGCTTGACCCTTACCTCGGATGGTAAATGATAGAGCCTGGGGAGGTAGATTAATGGAGGCACAAGGTGCAGCAGTAGTGTCCACTTCCTTCTTGGGGTGACCAGAAATGCCATCAAAGCTAGTTAAGATAGGTGGAGGATGATCATTAATTTCAATAAAACACATATGGGGTCCTCCATCCCCATCGTCCACCTTGCCTTCAGGAGTAGCTGCAGGAGGGACCAATTGCATAGGATTGATAGGAGACCGATTAGTAACAGGGGGTAGGTGTTGGGTATGGAGGGAAGCGAAAATCTATCTTCTCCTCGCACAGCCGAAAGGACATAGTGCCAGCTTGCACGTCCATCACCGCCCCAGCAGTAGCTAAAAACGTCTCCTAAAAATAATAGGGACCTGGGGATTCGCATCCATGTTTATAATGATGAAATTGCAGGGGATGACGAACTTATCCACTTGAACTAGAACGTCTGCCAGAAGACCCGCAGGTCGCTTGATGGAACGATCTGCGAGCTGTATGCTCATGTTGGTGGGTGTTAGGTCCAGTAGTTGCAGCTTCTTGCAGAGAAAGAGGAGCATTAAGGTTACACTAGCTCGCAGATCACAGAGGGCTCTCTTGATCTGCAAATCCCCTATGCAGCAGAGGGTGGAGAAGCTACCCAGGTCCTGCAGCTTCGGTGGTGACTACCTTTACAGAAGCACGCTGCAGGCTTTTCCAATGAGAAGTACTGAAGCTTCCCTAGGCTCTTCTTTCTTAGAGAGGAGCTCTCTTAAGAATCTCAAATATGCGGGTGCTTCCTTGAGAGCTACTAAGAAAGGAACACTAATGTATATCCTTCTCAGGGTATCCAAGAATCACGCAAATTGAGGCTCAGACGTCAGTAGCTTAGACCACATCACCCTCTGGGGAAAAAGTACAGGTGGCTGGTAGGGGCGGACTAGAGTCAAAAGACTGGGCTTCTCAGTGGAGCCCAAACTTTCTTCCTTCTTCCCCTCACCTATTCCTGTAGAATTAGGAACTGAAGCGACCTCCTGGAGAACTATCACTGGGCTCTCCTCAAACCCCTCACCCACAGCAGAAAGGGCGTTGACATAGCCTCTGGGGTTGGTCTCAGGCTGACTAGGTAGATGCCCTTGAGGCCGAGACAGGTGGCTCACCTGCTGAGCTATCTGGGCTATCTAATTATCCATCACCTTTTGGTGGGAGGCCATAGCATCAAACTTGGAGTTTAGCTGGTTAATTAACTCACTAAAAGCTTCATTAGTTTTGGTTTGAGTCGCGATGAAATGCTCCATAAGACTTTCCAAATTAGATTTGGTTTGAGGAGGTGGAGGGCATGGGTTATAGGGAGCTTTGTAGTGAGAGTTGGGCTATTGGGGTTGAGGGGCATTGGGTGGCACAGGATTGCTGTTGTGGTAGGAGAAATGTGGGTGATTTCTCCAACCGGGTTGTAGGTGTTCGAGTACGGGTTGTTTTGTGGGAGTGGATTAAAGTTTTGTAGGGCATTGGCTTGTTCCACTCCCTGGAAATGGCTTGACACTCAGCAGCTAAGTGTTCCTGAATACCACATACTTCGCATGAAACTCCAACCGCATACATGGTGCTAGAAGAACTCCCTGTGTTAGGAGTGCCCAACCTATCTAACCTCTGAGCAAGGGCATCAACCTTGCTTGCCAACATGTCCACCACGTCGATATCGTACTTGTCACCACCCCTCCTTTGAGGAGCCCGCTCATTGGACCAATGATAATTGTTGGCCGCCATGTCTTCAAGTAGGGCCTTGGCCAAGGCCACTTCGATTGACTTTCCCATAAGGGCGCCCCCAGCTGCGGCATCAATGGACATTTTTAGGGTTTGATCCAGTCCATTGTAGAAGGTTTGAATAAGGAGCCAATCAGGGACTCCATGGTGGGGGCACGGGCGTTGAAGATCCTTAAACCTCTCCCATGCCTCATATAAAGATTCGCTATGCAGCTAAGTGAATGAGGTAATGTCAGCCCTTAGCTTGGCTGTTTTTCCTGGCGGGAAGTACTTGCTCAAGAAGGACTTGGAGAGGGCATCCCAGGTGGCGAAGGTGTTGGGCTCCTCATTCTGGAGCCAATCGCATGCTCTATCCCTTAGAGAGAATGGGAAGAGTCTCAGTCGAATGGCATCAGTGGAGACCCCATTGAATTTAATAGTGTTACACTTCGCAAGGAAATTGCGAAGGTGCATGTTGGGGTTCTCAGAGGGGTGCACACCAAACTGATCTCTCTCCACTAGAGAGATAAGGGCGGGGCGTAGCTTAAAGTTGTTCACCTCAACCGCGGGGTTCACTATGGATGAAGTGATCCCCAACGACTGAGGCATCGCATAATCTCTCAAAACTCGGGTGTCTTGCGTCGCCATTGCAGATTTGGCTTACTTCTTTTATCACGCGCTACTTTGCTTGCGAGCAATTGCCTCAATTTCAGGATTCAGGGGAAGTAAGTTGTGACCCCCTTACTGTGTCTACGTATACAAAGCAAAAACTATACCAAGCGTAAGCGAGTCCAAGCAAAGGTAAAACCAAGAAGGATGAAAGGAGTGGGAAAAGAAAAGAAAAAGCCTAATCTCAAGTATATTAGTCAACTCCAATGTTAAAATGAATAAGTTCCCCAGCAACGACACCAAAACCTGTTGAGTTAAAAATACCGCAAGTGCACGGTGCTAATTGTAGTTAGCAACGGTAAGTACGGATCGTATTCCATAGGAAACTTTGTTTTAATCACTAGATTGACTATAACACTTAATTCAGGCAAGATCAAAAGGAGAGTTGTTGAATACGTAAGTCAATAATAACGAAGCTCTTAGATTGGGGTTCACCACACTATTATGCTTCTTCGGTTGTTGTCTAGGTTATGCAAATACACCCACATGGTTGATTGAATTGGATTGATTACAAATTTAGGTCCATCTACGTCTACTTTCGAAGGTCATTAGACTGACTAAGTAATCCTAGTTATCTATTTTCATGAAACTAGGGTTAACAAAGTCACATAATCGAGTAATCTTTAATCCCGTATTAAAACCCTAACTATTTTCATGTTAAAGCATAATCGCTCACTAGGTCGCTCTAAGTTAAGGATTCAACTTTGATTGACCTCCTAAACCCCAATTAAGAACATGGATACATCACTCTCAGGCAATCCATCGAACACTTGGCGTACGAAGTGAGAATTCAATAACAACCATGGGTTCGCATTCACAAAACCTAGAGCATAATCTGAATTCATATAATAGGGGCTAATCCCAATCTAAGAGGAGGAATTTAGCCTCTAAACATCAAAACAACTACAAATCTAAGTGAGGAATTGAAGAACATATTTAAGGTACGAAACTTGATGGAAATCGTAATGGAAGATGAATAGAAACGAACTTCAATTGAATTTCAAGCGTCTTGGCACAATCTCAACATTCAAATTCAAAACAACAACTAGATCTAGATTCAAGTGTAGGAATACTCAAAGAAAACCTAAAAATCGCCTAGAAGGGAGAGCTCTCTAAAAAAACTCCAGATGCCCCCTAATCGCCCCCGAAGAAAATAATTAAAACGCGAAAAAACAGGGACGCATGGCCGTGCAAAAGAGCACGGCTAGCCGTGTGTTTCTGCAGGAATGTTTCTGCCTCCAATGCACGGTCGCTGTAAATCTGCACACCCAGCCGTGCACTTTTCGGGCTTCAAATCCATCTTACACAGTCATGCTTACATGCACGGCTGCCCATGTAAGAGCCTTCTCCTAGGTTCTTCAAATCTTTGACCCTTCTAGTTAATCCACAAACCTCGTTCCTCCCTATAGCGCTGCTCTTTGCCCACTTCTAGTCCGATAAGTGCCAAAATTGTTTAATTTAAGAGCAACAACCCTACAAAAAGGAGAATTAGTCAAGATGAGATAATTGTGGGCAAAAGTAATTCTTACCAAGTATTCTGCAAATCTTAGGGAATATGTGAAAAAAGTCAGTGAAATTTAGAGGTCAAAATGGTAAAAATAGAGGTTCATCAAAGACGAAAACTACTCCTGCGCCAACACCATCTAGTCTTGCTGCTCCATCGAAATACATTTTTAATGGAGGGAGGATATCGATGAAGAACACATCTTTCCCTGGCAAATCATCATTTAGCTCCTAATCATTAGGAATTGGATGATCTGCTAAGAAATCTGCCAATGCTTGCCCCTTACCGGCTCTCTGTGGTACATAGATAAGGTCATACTGCTTTAAGATTACAACCCATTTTGCTAGTCACCCATTTAAGATTGGCCTGGACAAGATGTACTTGATGAGATCTGCTTCAGACACCACTTGCACTATATAGGCCTGCATGTAATGTCTGAGTTTCTGAATGGTAAAGATGAGTGACAAGCAGATCTTTGTGAATGGAGAATACTTTAATTCAGTGTCAACCAACGCACGACTTAAGTAGTACAAAGTGACTACTTTTCCTTCCTTATTTTCCTATATGTATAATGCTGCCAAGGATTTTTCTTAAGCTGCAATGTATAGTATGAGAGGTTTGCTAGGGATGGGGGCACCCAACATAGGAGGATGCGACAAATACTTCTTCATTTTCTCAAAAACAGTGCCATATAACTCGTCCCACTCAAACAATGCACCCTTTTTTATAAGGTGGCTGAAGGGATAATAGTATCCTATAAGATTTCAGATAAATCTTCGGATATATGCCAAGCGATGTTGAAGTCCACGAAGCTCCTTAAAATTCTTAGGCTCAAGCATCTCTTAGATTGCCTTGATCTTTGATTGGTCGATCTCAATTCCTCTATGGTGAATGACAAAATCTAAGGACTGTCCAGAGCTAAAACGAAACGTGCACTTGAGTGAATTCACCTTTAATTAACATCTTCATAATCGCTTAAAGATCACACAAAGATCTTGCATGTGGTCCGCCCTCATTTTGGACTTGACCACCAAATTATTGACATAGCACTCGACTGTTTTGTGGTGCATATCATCAAAAATTATTTGCATTGCCCTTGGGTAAGTTGCTCCTACATTCTTAAGTCTAAAGGGAATCACCTTATATCCAAACATGCCTTTAGATGTGTGGAAAGCCATGGCCTCTTAATCTTCTAACACCATCTGAATCTGATTGTATCCTGTGGTACAATCCATGAATGACAACACTTCATGCCCTGTAGTTGAGTCGATCATGAGCTCTATGACTAGCAATGGGAAACCATCTTTTGGATAAGCATCATTGAGATCCCCAAAGTCCACGCACATATGAAGTTATCTGTTTTTCTTCCTGACAAGCATGATGTTTGCGATCCATGTTAGGTACCTAACCTCACAAATGAATCCTATCTCTAAGAGTTTGTTGACCTCTTCTTTGATTTCTGATACTAACTCTAGGCGAAAACGTCCTTGAGGTTGCTTCTTAGGCGAAACAGCCCTTTTGATAGACATGCGGTGGACTACGACCTTTAGATCTACCCAGGGCATTTCTTTGTAGCTCTAGGCAAACACATCATTGTACTCAGACAGGAGTTCAAAGTACTGCTTTTCCTCTTTAGTTGAGAGTAGCGAGCTTACATAGATAGGGTGAGGCTCTTCGTTGGTTCCAAGCTTCTACTCCTTCAAATCATCGACTGTAGCCTACCCCTATCTTCTAGAGTCTTAGGAGTTTCTACCAACTTTATCTCTGAGTTTGAGTTATCACATTCGTGGTGATAATTGGAAGAAATAACTTCTTCTTTCTCCATCTCTTCATTAAAGTTAGAGTTTTTTTGTTGACCTATGAAGATCACAGTACACCTCTTTACTCTTAATGAATCGTCTACTTTAACATCCAAACTAGGAAACCACTTTATACGAAAACGGATACAGCTCTAAACTTCATTTATCACTCCTAAATGGCTAAATACAGGACTTTTCTCCTACTGAAGTTGTGAGTTTGAAGACTTTTCACCAGCTTTTATTCTGAAAACTAAAGGCTTTGGTTGGGGACCATCTTTGATTCTGTTGAAAACAGAGATTCTATGATCTTTCCCTTTTCCTATATGGGTGAATACTGATGGGCATTTTTTTTGAAGTGGATAATTGTAGCCTATCAAACACATAGAGTTTTGGGTTAGGTGGAGCATTTTCATCTTCACTCACATTTACTTCTTCAATCGAGATGTGCTGAATTACCAACTTCTTATCCTTCCGTTGCCTAGAGATTCTGACTGGCTGTGATAGCGTGAAATCAACTCCAACTTTAGAGATGCCTATGAAACCTGCCTGCTCTTAGATCTTTCTCTGAGTTTCAGTATGACCATGAGGCTTGGCTTCGACTACCTTTCCTAAGGTAGCTGGATTTTGAAAGTTATAACCAGCTCTCTCTATAAGCTTGTATGCATTTGGATCACGCCCCTCTAGTCCATACACTTGGCAAGTCATCGCCTTCTTTAGAAGAAACGCAAACCCAGAAAGAGGGGGCTTACTCACCTTAGCCTGCCCCATCTTAAGTGTTAGAATGGCTACACTCTCTTTTAGGGTTGTTATGCTGGCACCATCATCCTTTTTAGTAGCTTTGGTCTGGATGCTTCTGCTTGTGCACTCGCTAAAAGGCGATTTGCCCTCCTTACGATGAGACTTAGGTATATACCTTAAAACTGGTGGCGTTGAGCCTATTGAAGTAGCAACTAGTTTAGCTACTTGTTCAATAAAAGAAGTTGTGTTCCCCTGCTTACTTGCTTCTTTCTCATGTTGCTGCTTGGAGCATCATCTTTTGTTACTTGAAGAGCATTCCTTGTGCCAACTTTGCCTGTAGAAGAAATGGTTGACAAAATGGTTTCTTTAGGTGTAATACCTTCTTCAAAGAACCTTACATCTGTAAAGTGAGACTCATCCTTAGTGAATGGCTTGACATCCCTATCTATTTTCTTCTCTCTATCTCAGTAGTAATTAAGACATTGGTGTGAAGTGGAAGCATAATCCCATGTTCATGGAGCCATGGTCACCCAAGTAATAACATGTAGGAAGTCTTGGCATCAATTACATGGAAGATTGAGGATGTTGACAAGTCTTCCATCACCAGTTCAATGCAGATCATGTCAATTGCACACTGGCCCTCAAGGTGGAACCCTTGGACCATCATTTGACTCTTAGAAAGATCCTTCACTATGACGCCTGGGTCATTCATCGTGGACTTGGGCATGTTGTTGACGGCTGACCCTCCATCTACGAAGATGCGCTTAACTTTCTACTCCCTAATGTAGCCAGTCACAAATAAAGGACGATTGTGAGGCTTGGATCCCAATAATAAGTCATTGTCAATGAAAGTGACTACAATGTTGTAAGAGGCACACTGAACAGGGATTTCTATTGATCCTCACATATCCTTGGCTTTGTTTGCATAAAGTTCTAGCTGTTGTAAGGCAACAACAAAGTGTTGGCGCATCTCTTCAAGCAAACAAAATATTTGTCTCCAGTCTATATGAGCTGGCAAAGCCTCTAGAATAGTCAAGGTCTTATCAGCTACTCTTAGAGAGTTCTCTTATTTGTCACTCTCCTCGTCTTCCCCTTCTTCAAGCCCAGAACATGGGGTCATGTTGTCTGTGATTTTCTTAAGGAAGCCTATTGGGAAAAACTCCTCAAGTGCGATAGGAATAAGCGGCTCCTGCTCAAGTCGACCAATAGGCAGAATTTCATGCTTTTTGATGCTCTTAGACTTCTTCTTCCCTCGTGAATGATGAGGGCTCTTCTTTCTACCTTGTCTCATTCTACAACAGAGAGGTGGCGATTGAACTTGATTTTGCTTCCTTGGCCTCTGGTGAGTGATAAGAGTCCATCCCTCTTCATCACCATCAGCTTTATCGGAGACATCCACAAAAAGATCGATCTTTGTCAAAGGTCCTTGGGATTCAATTGGAGCTATAACATGCTCCAAACTTTCAAATTGAATTGTAATTAGTTTCTATTCTTAGGAGGAAATCAATTCATTATTTACTCTACCATGAGATCGAGTATGTTTTTGCCGTTACGGTGATGGAAAACACTCCAACTGGCTGAAAATATGATTTGTCTAGACAGTGTCATCCCAATCTAATATTATCTTCCTATCTTTAGTAGGTTGCATAATGTGCTCCTTGAGCGTAATGCATTTCTCAAGAAGGTGACTAATTTACCCTATGATATCAACAATATTTTGAATTGGTAACCCTTTCAGCTTCTTTGAGTTGTTTTGACTGTAGAAGTTCGATAATCCCCTTTTCAAGGAGATCATTAAGCATTCTCGACAAGTCTAAGTCAGAGAATGGATATTTCTTCTCCTGTAGTTCCTTCAATATGGGATGCTTCTTTTTGTTATCTTTGGAGAACCCACCGTTTTGCTTTCATACTTGGGCTTGCTGGAGATTCGAATCGGCTCGCTAGTTTTAAAAAACCATGGATTCTTTTTTTGAGGAGTTTGAAGACTTAGGATTTTTTTTTGAATTCACCCTTGTCCTTTCTGGTATCAAATGAGGAAGAAGACTTGCCATGGTGACTTACAATTGTCATCTCTATATCATGAGCCTTCCTTGCCAATTCCTGGAAGGTTCTTGGCTTACTCATCTACAAGACGTAAAGTAAATCCCACTCCATGCCCTAAGCACACATCTCAATGTCTGAAACTTCTGATAGATGGTCCTCGTACTCAAGACTAAGAGACCTCCAATGATTGATGCAATTGAGAACTGGCTCATTCTTCCATTGTCGAGTGTTTGTTAGCTATGTCATCCTAACGACACGTAAAATATTGTACAATCTATTTAGGAACTCCTGCTCCATTTATTCTCAGCTATCAATGGACTCCAGCTCCAAGTCTATGTACTAGTCGAATGCAATCCCTTTTAGAATTCGGACAAATTGCTTCACCAGTTAGTCTCCTTCTGTGCCAGCATTGCTGCACATCTCAATAAAGTTGACGATATGCTGTTGGGGTCGCCCTTGCCATCAAACTAATTGAATTTGGGAGGCTGATAGCCATGGGCATATGAAGAGCATAAATCCTCTTCATATAAGGTTTTGTGTACAAGGAGTCCTATGAGACGCTTCTCCCAATTGACCCTTGGCTACATTTGCTATTAAGCTTTGAATTTACTCAACAGACATCGAGCCTAAAGAGCGATCCTTCTCTGCCACGTACTCATAGTTAGATTCTTCGCTGTGATTGGATGCTTTATCAGAACTTTCAGCGTGTGAACCGTTGTTGGAAGCTTCAGAGAACTTCTTTTCCAGCTTCTTCATTAGCTCAGTAATCTGATCATTTTGATGCTTGATCTAGGCATCTTTTTCTGCGCTCTGCTTGGAGAGCCTATCCAGAGTACCTTCATGCTCGTTAGTTGTTCTTCAAAGTTAGTAGCCTCTGTCACCATAACTGGCATGATGACAGTGTCAAATGATTCAACTTCAGCATGTGACGAAAGTGATTTCTTTGACAATGCCAAAGAGGACTCACTGCTTGAATAGCCCTCCTCTTCAAAGGTAAAGGGTTGGAAAGCAATATTGGTCTGAGTTTGGAGTTCATCCATCCCACACGGGATTGTTTATGGCATGTTGAAACCAGTAACAGATTTTTGCTTCAAAGCATTTGAAGCGATTTGGTTGACTCCATCAGATACCTTGGAGTCGAGGTTTTGGATCTAACGTGACAGCAATGGTACAGTGACAATTGATTGCTCTATAACAATTGCAACAGCAGCCTTTGTCATACTTCCGATCATGACACCGCAAGATGCAGTGCTAACAGTTATTGATCCCTGAGATGTGGATCGAATAGATTTCTTTGAAGATTGAGAGATCGAATTCTTGGGGGCTATGTTATCTTTGAAGAAATGCAAAGTTTGTACTTTGGAAAAAGAGATGAGAGGCAGAGAGGTCCCACCGAGCGTGCCAAAAAATTTATACATACAAATTTCAAGACTAAAATAAATTAGACAATAATTTGAGTAACAAAATTGAATCTTGATATTGATATTGTATACATGGATACAATCTCTGAATGGAATACAATGAAACAGTCCTGTGATTCAATCTCCTAGTAACTTGAGTGTTCTGAGGGCATGATGCTTGATCTAGGTTGATGCAGAATCAATTGAAGAACTCTCAAATAGTTCTTGATCTTGCTTTGCAGGTTGTTGATTGCTGACTCTGAAGCTTGCAAGTTTTGATCCTTCTCGCTTGGTAGCTGGATGCCACTTACACTCTGAACTTCTGAATTTTGCAAATGCTGAATGTAAAAAATGAAGGCGGAAGGACCCTATTTATAGGCTATCAACTAGGGGTAGGGTCAGGCTTTGGGCCTAGGCCCAATAATTATTTTCTTATTTTTAAATAAAAAATAATTGCTAATTTTTGCATCATTGATGACACAAGGCGACTTCTAATTAGCTAAATTTTAGCCACATTTAACTCTGATCAAGTGGGCTCATCAAATTCAACCTAACACATGGCAATTTATGATTAGTCGAATTATTTTTTTTTACACATGGCACCATCCGATTTGTCATTAAAATTTTATCTCCTACAAAGATTCTTCCTGAAAATGGGTGTAACTCGTTTGATCTTGTTCTTCATGTTGGGTTGCCTAATGTTGGTGGTGCTTGGGCTCAGGAGGCTATTAATCAGAATTCTTTGGTTATTGATTCGGTTAAACTTGCTACTGAGTTCTTGGCTCCTAAGGGAAATTTTGTTAGCAAGGTATGTATTGAGTTGAATTTCTAAGTTGTTTTTCGTTTGGTTTGGTGGGTTATGTAGAAGTTTTTGATTGATGTGTGGTTCTTATTAGAGTTTGTTTTGTTGGGTGTAGTTTTTGTTTTGTGTTCAGGGATAATGGGATTCTGTGAATTTTGTCACCATCGCATCTCCAGTATTGAATGTCTCTGTTGTTGGTTTTTGGTTGGTTTGATGGGTTATATGGAAGTTTTTTATTAATGGGTGATTCTTATTAGAGCCCCTTTTGTTCTATGTTTGTGTTTGTTTTGTGTTCAGGGATAATGGGATTCTGGGATGTGTATTGTCTTGAAAACTGATGGGCCGCCCATCTTCTGTTAACTAGGTTCATGCAAACTATGTGTTAAGAAATTTAGTCTAAGAGTTTTAGTGCAACAACGACAGCTGACAATGCAGTTAAACTCTATCGACCCTCATTCCAGCTAATTAAACTGTGTCATTGGGTCAATAAAGTTGAATTTGTAATAACTGGAAATTTTCTAACTGCCAATGAGGGACTTAAACAATTGCATCTTGTTAAATAAAATATAGCTCCTTTTTGCATTGTTGCGCTATCCTTTTACAGAAATTTTTTGGTTTTTGAAGACCCTTTTGTTTTAGGTTTTTGAGAATCTTCACTCTGGTTTCCTGTTATTATATTGCTGTATAATGTGGCCTTCAGCACTTTATAGGTCGTCCTTGCTCAACTTTGCAATATATTATGGCCACCCAAGCCAGGCAAACATTATAGAAAAAAAGATGTTGGAAAACTGCAACCTAATGTGAACGATGTTCGAAGCAAAGCGACTGCCTAAGTGCGGTTTCTCAATTTGCACCTAATCTTGCACTGAAGTTACAAATTATACAGTTATTGTGGTCCCTCATGAGGAGGTTCTCGCCCCTGGTAGTTATGAAGGTTAATTATAGATAGCCTTTCCCTTGCACTTACAGAAACTCTATCTAGTGGAAAAGACTAAAAGAAACTCAAATAATAATTTTGAGCTGCATTTCATTTGATTAACATTTATCCCCACTACGACAACTGTCATAAATGCCAATTGAATTGTTGTGGCAGAGAAAAATGTCGACCAAACGAATGTATGCTGAGTTCAAAATTTGGACTTGAACTTAATTTTTCACATCCAATAACCAAGTTTCGATCTAAAGCATTGTTATTGTTTTATTGGCCAAAATTGTCAACTGAATTGTTTAAGTAGGGAAAATGTTGACTTAATTATCATGGAGAAGATAAATATTGAACAAACGAAAGAATATTGAACTCAAATTTTGGATTTGACCTTCTTTTAATCTTTCAAATTAGATAGTTAAATTTTGATTTGAACTATTGAAATTGAAGTTTGATCCTAAAATCTGAGCGGCATTATCATCTAGGAAGAGATCAAAAAAGTGATTCATTGTAATTTTAATTATTATGCAAAAGTATTATTGT
The DNA here is from genome assembly GCA_029747015.1 of Carnegiea gigantea. Taxonomy (NCBI): domain Eukaryota; kingdom Viridiplantae; phylum Streptophyta; class Magnoliopsida; order Caryophyllales; family Cactaceae; genus Carnegiea; species Carnegiea gigantea. Next base: position 522,089 of record JAKOGI010000472.1, on the reverse strand, counting down.
CTTTTTAGTCATCATTATTGGATATATGGATACCCTACTATCAACAAAATATCCATCTCAACTATAGATAATTATCCATCAGATACCCATTATCCATTCTTAATACGTGGTACCTAGCTAATTTCGATGAGCAAGGATAGGTATCTCTCTAATGGGTACAAATTTCCACCCTTACAATTGATATTAATTTTTACCCACCTTAAGGTTTAATATAATTAATTTTAAATAAACAAAAATGGTTAGACCTATCTCCACATTTGTTGTAGGACCTATTTGGCTTCAATTTTAAGAAGAAAAATTAGCTAGCACCCTAAATTTAAGGGAAGAGGAATGAAGTAGACGTTGGCACATTTACATCAAGTGGCTAGAACAATTGATATCATACCCTCATAGTCAACTCTTTCATAACTTTGAAAATGGTCTCAATACTTGGGGTTTCATCTTATGCCTTTTGAAAGAGTGAAGGTAAGCTAAAGAGTGAATTACTATTGCCGAAAGATTGAGCATTTAGGTTTTGCAGAAGAGGATAGGTGGAACCACATTTGATAGCTTTTTATTTATGAATAAATCTTTTGTTTGATGGGATATGAGTTGCCTTTTAATTTACACCATCATAACTTTAATTTGCATTTTAATACACAAGGCAAAGAATATATATATATATATATATATATATATATATATTATATATATATATATATATATATATATATATATATATATATATATGTTATTTATACCTTATTATACATTTAGTTATATACCAGCCATCATTTTTCTTCCTTTCAAAAGCTAAAGACTCTAATTCAACTTTCCATTTTTAAGACGAAAAATTAGAAGATTAATTAATGATTGTTGTATCCGTTTGTTTTAACAGAAGATAGTTGCATAATAGTTTCCAGTCATTATGTATATATATATTACTATATTTGCTGGGCGTGATCTGGGATATTACTTATCATGCGTTCCCAACACTTGTGTATACTAGTAATTTTCGTTTTAGTAGTCTTGATTATTATCTAACTTATTGCTACTTGTGGTACCACGCTTATCTTTTTTTATGTATTTACTGTTTTGACTTGTTAGTTTTTATTGTTCCTTTAGTTCTTGTTTTGTATCAAAAGATTTTTTTTAAGTTTCAAATGTTTTCTCAAATCTTTTTATGGGTTTACTGAAATCGATCTATTTGTGAATAATGATACCTACAAAGGTAAGATTATTTACATCTAGATCTTCGCAAACTAAGCACAAGCGGAATCTATACTGGCAAAAGTTATTAGTCTATAAATTCCAAAATATTCTTCTCCAAATCAGATGATAAAATGATTTCAAGCAAACCTACATATGAAAATAAAGTAGGTTACACTTTTGAACCAAACCTTTTGGCACAATTATTTGATTTTAGATTTACATACTAATCGTAAGTAGACCTGTCAGATCGGACGGGCGGGTTAAATATGGGTTGGGTATATTTGGGTTTAGATAAAATACGCGTCTGGTGTATTTCGAGTTCGGATAAAATATGAGCGGGTGTATTTCGATTTTACTGGCTTCAGATTAACCCAATGGGTTTAAAGTGCCTTTTCTGTGAGTTATTTTTCTTTTTTCAAAATAAAAAATTCTACATTTTTATTACTCAAAATTGCCAGTATTTAATGAAAAGACATAATAATTGTAATTTCTCAAAAGAATATTATTAAAAATATTCAAACTTTTTAATATAATATATGAATATCTTATACGAGCCGGCAAAAAATCGAGCCCCACTTGGTCTTGGGTAGATCGACCTGTACATTAAGGGAATGTCAATAACGGGTCGGCCATTTATGGTGTAGCCCATCTAGAGCATTTTAATGGGTTGTAGCAGCTTGACCGCTAATAACCTATTTGATAATTTAATATTTTTATTAACTAACTTATCAATATTCAATCAGGTAAAACTTTATTAATGGGCAGACCGAATACGAATACAACTAGCTGTTTTTCTACCACTAGCATCATTTTCAAGACTAGTTAGAATGAAAACCAAATAAAATTGAATAAAAGAAGTATAAGATATTATCTTGCAGTAATAACATCAAAAATGTAAATTATTTCAAATTAATTAATTTAAAAATTAATTAGACATATTTGTTTAACTAAGTACATAATGGTATAACTTGTACATCTTTAATGCTCGTCTTCTTTTAAATTAACTTTTTAAAAAGATTAGATAGTTATTTTATGCAATTTTATACCCATTTTTTATATTTTTTTCATTTAAAAGTTGTGTGCGATATTATTTTCAGAGAATAGAGAAGAAAAAATGAGGTTATTATTGTTTAATTTGTAAATAGATGCAATAGTTATATGTCTTTTTAAACTACTCAATAAAATTACTAACCATTATTGTTAAGAGGAATAAATTAGAGAAAAATAAAAAACTAAGGATATAATGTTCAGACGGATTCAGGTTCGGCCCGCTAACTTGTGCGGTTTTCGGGTGTAGTTTATTTTGGATTCGGGTCAAGAAAACCGTGTTCAAAACTCAAAATGTTCGGGAAGATTCAGGTTGGATTTTCAAATCGGGTCAATTTTTGTCAGATCCAATTGTAAGTATTGACTTCAAACTTGACATAGCTATATGCCACCATCATCCTCTTTTTTTTCCTTTTTTTAAAAATTTGTTTGGGGGGGGGGGGGGGGAAGGGGGCCGGGAGTAGCATCATTAAGGAAATGTTCTTTTCAACCTTCTTTTTCAGTTTGTTTTTCCGAACCAGCTAAAAAGATAAAACGATCATAACTCCAAACCCCAGAATTGTCTTTGATAAATATAGCCCCACCTTTCAGGCTTCAATGGCAAACCACTGATCTTTTGCATGAAGTACAGGTAGTTATACTATTTTTTCAGCTCCACATCATTTAAGTGTTGTACATGGAAGTATGGATTTCTAATAGCTGTTTCAAAACCACTGATCCTAGAATCAAACACCATAGCCGTTTTTATGCTTCTCTGGTGGCAACATACTTGACCAACTCTTCTGCTTCTATTAAGCCAGCACTTCCAAATTTAAATGATTCATCCATCGGATCAATATGAATCTCGCATCAGGATGAAACTTTCAAGTGTTATGTCAGACAAGGTCTTCTTCCAGCTAAGTCATTGAAATTGTAAAATACCAACATTGATAGGATAATAAAAAGAGCATTAAACATCGTACTCATTGGAAGTGCAGAGGAATTGCTACATGAACTTTCCTCACATCGGCTGAATAATCAGACCCATATGTATACTTGTTGATCAAGAATTCAGATAGGAATGCATCTTATACAGGTCAGGAGAAAAAAACGTGCAGGCAGCCAATAGCTTCTCATGATTTTAGTCTGGTGTTAAAAACATGAATCATCACATTCGTATGATTTCTAGCTACCACAAAAGTTCTAGCTACCACAAAAGTAAAACACTAGCTTACACAGCCACCACGCAGACTGCAGGAGTTCTGAGCTAGATCAAAAGGCTAAGCTGTCAGAGGTCCCCTAAGTCCTGCAATAAAACAGGTAAACTCTATTTTAGCATTTTAAAAATCAAGAACACGACTTATTTACAAAAAGAATCCTGCTCTATAAACTGAAACAAAATACGAGAAACTCACCTGGGTAAAATAGTGATCTAGCCGCGGAGTTAGATTCTCCATCAGATTCTCCATCATCTCTGTAGGTATCGTGGCAAGATATCCCCATTCATACCGCTTATATTCATATTCAAAGTATTTATCTTAAAGTGCGAAACACAGGTAATCTGCTTCAACAAACACCAATTCACGCACTCCAACAAACATCAATCTGCGTGCAGATGCCTAAGACATTGAAAAGGATTCCATCATTTCTAACATAGATTAACAACCTGACTGTTGTCTCCAGGGTACTCTTACATGCAACAATCCTAAAATTCAGGATGGCAAGGAAATCACTATAAGACCATGGGACACTTCCAAAATCCAGACTGGAGCTCAAGCATGTTGCAGTAACTGTAAGACTTCAAGTTACCATTGATAGTGGGTACCTGGATGAGGGTTCAGACTCATCTTCATTCTAGAATACATAAATTTCAAACAATGGCAAAGTGTAACAAGTAGATAAATGTCAGTACCTACATCTGTAAGCAAGTTTGATAACCAAACATCAGGTTGAGCTGGTATTGTCCTTAATGCCTAAACAAATAGATCCTTTGATGGCTCCATAGTTTAGGCATGATTTAAAACCCATAGAGCTGAGAACTAAAAATGTATACTAATCAGTACCGACTCTGGTAGGTAGAATTGGATAGTTTGCACTCTTTTTTGGGGGGGGGGGGGGTTTGGATTTCTAACTTCCATGTCAAGTCATTGGGTACTAGTAAACTAAAAGAAAAGCAGTGAGGAACAAAGGAACATTCCCAGACTTACCTAAATGGGGTCAATAAGTACAAGTGAAATTTCCCGTACTAAGGTCGGGGGTGGGGGAAAGGTCCTGTGATGCAAACCTAGTGCAAGAGAAGATCCGTGAAAAAGCTCTGGAGCATTTCTCATTTTGTACGTGTCATCCATGTGAAGGGGCCACAATAATCTTCTTTGTATTGTTTCAATTTTATTGGATGTCTATGAGGAGACAATCATACTCCTCAGCCCTAGGCAGTGGCTTCATAAAGACTTGATGTGGGAATAGATTGTAACAATAATTGCACATATCAATATGTAGGGACATCACATCAACCACAAACCTCAAGTCCTCTAGGGTGATCAAAAGCCATCCCGTCTCAACAAATCCACATTAGTTTGATCCCTCTGCTTCAATTGTTAAACTTTACCAAAACTGAGGACCATAAAGGACAAAAGTACTAACCAAACCATTCAAAGAAAGGCCTTTTTGCAAGCCAACTAAAGAAACTCACACAAAAAAGATGAAACGACTTTCAGAACTTCTTCAGCAGCCAAGTACTCCCTCTTCTAAATCTTGTCATTCCCATAGCTTGCAAGCATAACAGACTTATCTATATTCGAACCAATTGCAACCTTTTAATACGTAAGGATGGTAAACAATGTTCTTCGCATAAAATTTTATCGAGGTCGGAACACAGCTTCGAACGTCTTTTTAAGTATAAAGTAACTAGAATTATGTTATGTGCCCCATCCCTCATTTGTGCTCAGCAAGTCAGCATAGATGTGGAATGTTCATACCCGGAGCCATCTTGATGCTCTCGGATCAAAGGCTTCCATAATCTGCCGTCCAGAAAGATGAGTAATAAAAATAAAAAACAGCCATCATTAGAAAATTAGAATATCTTCAGGGTGAACCTACTAGTGGAAGTCCTTAGCAGCAAGCTCCATAAGTAATTTATTAGAACAAAGTTGCACAACGGCTCTTGTTGAATCCTGACTCCTCATGAACATCTGCCTATCTTTAATTTATAACAACAATAAAGAAAAACACCAAGCAGATCAATAGGCAAAGTTTTATGCCATCAAGTATGCATCCTTAATATTAACTTCCAACAAAACTCAAATGCACAACTATCACACACCGAAATCCGACGGAAACAAGATGCATACATAAGAAGAAATTCATCCGCAACTTGCAAGTCGTAAAAATGCCAGCAAGTCTATCACCAAAGTCAACCAGGGGGAGAGAGCAGTAACATAATTCAACTAAGACTTCAAGTTACCATAGACGGTCAGTACCTGGAAGTGGGTACAAAATCTTATTCATTCCAGAATACATAAATTTCAAACATCGGCAAAGCCTAACAAGTAAGCAAATTTGATAATCTAACATCAGGTTGAGCTGGTATTGCACTATTGTCCTTGATGGCCTGAATAAAGATATCCTTTGATGGCTCCTTAGTTTAGGCACGATTTAAAACCCATAGAGCTGAAAACAAAAAATGTACACTGTGAGAATCAATACCGAGTCTGGGCAGGTAGCTTTGGTTAGTTTTGCCCTCAATTTTTTTTTTTTTTTTTTGGTTGGTTGAGTTTGGATCTCCAATTTCCATGTCGAGTCATTGGGGACTAGTAGACCAAAAGAAAAGCAGTGAAGAACAAAGGAACATCTTCCCTGACTCAATAGGTACATGTGAAATTTCATTGTACTAAGGTCGAGGGATGGGGGGAAGGTGTTCTAATGCAATCCCAGTGCAGGAGAAGATATGCTAAAAGAATTTGGACCATTTCTCATTTTGCACTTGTGATCCTTGCGTAGGCACCATGCTAATCATCTTTGTATCATTCCAAGTTTATCGGATGTCTATGAAGAGACAATCATATTTCTCAGCCCTAGACAGTGGCTTCATAAAGCCTTGATGTGGAAATAGATTTTGATAATAATTGCACATATCAATATGCAGGGACATCAGATATTCAATCAATTAGCCACAAACCCCAAGTGCTCTAGGGTGATCAAAGGCCAACCCGTCTCCACAGATCCACCTCAGTTTGATCCCTCTGCTTCAATTGTTATACTAGAAATCTAGAATTACCAAAGCTAGGACCATAAAAGACAGAAGTATTAACCAAGACATTCAAAGAAATGCCCTGTTGTAAGCCAACTGAAGAAACTCATACGGAAAAAATTGAAAGTACAATTTTCAATCACTAAAGAATTCCCTTTCTTGCTTAAAACTGCAAAATTTATTAAACCACAGTAGTCTCATGGAGACTCAGGTAAAAGTGTTCACCTTTTTAGTATCAAAAGACTACTCTTTCCTAACAACATCATATCTCTCGCACTTTAAGCCACCGAGATGGTTGCGTTTTTTATCTATTTCAATTCAAAAAGAAGTCATAAGGTCAAAACATACTGCTACTGGACACCGTCAACATAAACATCTCAGCACTCCCACCGTAGCAATGCTTTTACTTGGACAATAAATAGTCATTAACAGCGCACACATTTTTCATGCAGATAACCACACCTAACATGTGAAATAGCTTTATTAGGACTCCTTCAACAGCTGAAAGTAATCTCTGTTCCTCAATCATACCTCCCATAGACATGTAAATATAACAGATATACAGGGTAACATTGCATTTGACAGCTGGGATTATACAAGGAACAATTGCCACCATTTGATGCATAAGCATCATAATGTAGGCCAAAAAACAATTGATGTAATGATGTAGGGACCTCACTGTCATAACCCAGCAGTTGAAGTGCTGGAGGGGATAAAGCAACTAGGCTCACGGCATCTGCTCTAGTCCACATGTGCACTCAACAAAGATATGGAAGGTTGGAGGTCCATACCTGCAGCTAACTTGTTGCTCTTGGATCGAAGGCTATCAAGTGATGCATCAGAGCAAAGCCAAAACTGTCTACATATCACTTAGCTCCCAAGCTATGCCCATCTATCATTCATACTCTATGATAACAGATCAAACAGAACAAAATCAGTTCATCTATTTGATGTGGGACGCTTTAAGAGCAATTCCCACATCTAGAAAATCACATAAGAACTTTTGAAAACTCAATAATTCAATTCATTCAAATGTGTCTTTCCCCAATGCATGAGGGAGTTTATGTAGGAATCAATACAACTGAAAAAAGGAATAGAAAATATATCCGTAGATTACGATAACTAAAAATAATCTAAGAGATAAAAAGATAAGATTTTATCCTAAAAGATGACCTGCAAAGATAATGAATTATAAAAATACTTCACATGTGCCAATATTAAGATATATCCATATCTTCTTAATTCTCCTTTATCCTTACCCTGCATTATTCTCCCCTAATTAAAAAAACTCGTCCTCGAGTTTTGTACAGCGATAGAAAGAAGGAATCCAAGGAAAGAAACAACTTCACTGCACTCTGCAAATGGAAAAACTGTAGAGCTTTCAACTTCTCCAAGAAAAGTAGCAATGCAATCATCGGATGTAGTTTCTTGCCAACTAGAAGTTCATTAGGGATGAACAAATCAACATGCTCACTTTCAAATCTTGACATCGAATGTAGAGTATTGTCCATGAAAGCATTATCAGGAATTATAAATTTAGCATCAACATGTATACCGACTGCTTGATCCATCTTGAATTTTCTTTGCATGCGTTCAGATTTTTGAAAGTCCATTGAATATTCATGGGGTATAATGAAAGAGTTGTCTGCTACTATCATTGATTCTTCATTCACTTGTATTAGTGGTTGGACATCTTTCTCATTAGGTGCCTCAGTAAAAGCATTCACATTGCTATCTAGAATGAACATTCCTTCACTGTGGACTTCATTTGCATATGACTCACAGTCCCCAACTTGCACTTCTTGATTCATAGAATCAAAAATGCTGTTGTTAATATCATTTGCCTCGATATCTGGAAGTTGACAATACTGTATGACTTGAACATCTGCTTCCATATTTTCATTGTCTAAAGTCTCTTTTTTCTTGTTCTCAATGATAAATCCCCTATCATATACATCATAATAGTTCAGATGTGTCTCATGCAAATAAGAAGTTGGTTCTTTCCTGGAAAATCTTACAGATGAAACCCTACAATCCACAGTGAGAAGCTTCGAATTAAATCAAAGGAGCTCTGGGAAGTTCATGATCCCACATATACTGAGGAACATAGGGCTTGCAACCACAAATGAATTCACTAGCAAAGTAAAGATCTAACTCACAACCGCCGTCGTAAATCTGCCAATCTTGAAGTTTGCAAAAAGCATGGATAGCATACTGGTAAGTGTAGAAATTCACTCGAACTTGAAAATCACCCCTTGTCTAAAATCTGAAAATCTTTTCTACATCTCCGTAAGGAGAGAAAACTTAGCATAGAACATTTATCGTAACAGGAAGTGCTTTATCATGAATTATCACAAATAAGGCCCGATGATGTCTTTCACATCAAGTCATGGTTGCAATAGTAGCAATAAGGGGCTACTAATAGCAACAACAGTACTGGACAAGAAACAAAGGGTCAAATAGTAGCAGCAAAACTGAGTTGAGAATTGATGAAGATAACCACAAAATGGCACGTTAGAAGCTTCGATATATCACGAATGGGATTCTAGCAGGAGTGAGCTAGGGCAATGGGAAATCAGCACGAGTAACACAAGAAAAATCAATAGCACAAAGCGACACTCAGGGCCTGCGGCTGGGATCGGGCCTGCAAGGCGTTTTCCGACGAGAGGAGCCGGAGGTGGGAGCACAGCATGGCCGAGAGGGTTTCGGCCCTCTCTGTCAATGGCCGAAGGCCCAACAGCCTTCAATTTGCAAGCAAAAGGGTGAGCCGCAGTGCTTGGGTTTCGCGGAGATTCGAACATTCAATTGACGAGCTAAACGAAGCTATTTTGTGGTAGAGGGCTTTGTGGCGAAATTTAATAGGGAGTTGAGGATCTCGGTCAATTGTTGGAGTCTTGGATGGATTGAGGGCGAATTTGAGGGCTAGCATTTGAAAGTTAAGCAATTCACAAATTAGGGTTGTGAATCATGATTTGTGGATTCCGGTGATGATGCGCCATCGGCGAAGGATGGGTGGTGGTCGACCGGGAATGGCGGGCCTAGGGGTGGGGAGGACAGCAGTGTTCAACGGTCTGGTGGTGTAATCGAAGCCATGGGGTTGCGCGGTTAGGGTTGCAACTTCGGGAACTAAGGCTTTGGCGGGCGGTTAGGGCCGGTGGTTGTGTGGTGATGGTCGACTAGGAGGGTCAAGTGCTAGGTGGTGGTCGGTGTTGGTGGGCTGCACGTTTTGTGGTGGTTCGAAGGAGTGGCATGCGCATTTAGGGTTTGCAAATTTGGGGAATTGAGGTTTCTGGCTACGGCCAGTGGCGGTAGAGGTCTAGTGGAGGTCGGGCCGAGGTGGCAAGCTCGTGGTGGTGGTCAGAGATGGTGGTGGCCGACAGAGGGGTGGCGTCGAAGCTGGCAGCGAAGGTTTAGGATTTTCTGGGTTTTTTTTCTTTTTTTGGGTTTTTTTCGGGGTTTTTTTTTTTTGGGCTGATTCGGGATGCAAGGAACAGGATTGCAGCAGTTTAGATCGATTAGCTCTGATACCAATTTGATGTAGGACGCTTTAAGAGCAATTTTCACACCTAGAAAATCACACAAGAACTTTCGAAAACTCAATAATTCAATTCATTCAAGTGTGTCTTTCTCTAATACACGCGGGGGTTTATATAGGAATCAATACAACTGGAAAAAGGAATAGAAAATATATCCAAAGATTACGATAACTAAAAATAATTCAAGAGATAAAAAGATAAGATTTTATCCTAAAAGATAACCTACAAAGATAATAAATTATAAAAATACTTCACATATACCAATATTAAGATATATCCATATCTTCTTAATTCTCCTTTATCCTTATCCAACATCACTATTGAAGCCATACATAAAGGCAGTGACTGTAATAATACAGAAAAGAAAAAAAGGAAGAACACCTACCACTCCCAGAGGCAGGGTTTTCAAACATTAAAATCTGCCAGCTTTACCTGTGGCTTCGACAAAATTAGAATGCTCAATCTTTTATAGCCTGAAGCACAATGAAACAAGGTGCACAATGAAACAAGGTGCACAATGTAAGAAGCAATTTCATCGCCAAAGTTGCTAGCAAAGAAATATCACCCTTTGCCAATGTCAACCGGATGAATGAACCAGTAACCTTTATTGATTACAATCTTCAAGCTACATCCTACATGGATGAGTGACCATCCATGTTACATGACAAAACATAAATTTCAGGCAACAGCTGGTCCAACAACTAGACGCATGCTTGTAACTGACAATTTTAACAAACTTTCACTGAACCTAACATTTCATAAAGACTGTTGTCTTTGATGGCGGGAACAATTGCGATGCTTCATGGCTACTATAATTTGGTATCCAATCCCAGACACAGACAGCAGATAATTAAACACCTACCCTGTAATAATTGATAGTGTCCAATAGGTGGCACCAGATAGCTTGTACCTAGATAGGATACGGTTCATTGAGATTGCGCTCTCGTCCCACATCACATAATCAGACAGAGAAGCTGCATAAGGAGACTACAAAGGTAAGAAGTGAATAACAGGGTAACATACTTACTTTAGACGGGGTCAATGGATGATTAAGAAGGCTTATGGCTTAGGTATGTGGCACCCATTGCACTTTGGAGGGGCACCTGCCTAACATCTCCCCAAAGTGGGAGAGCGTACGTCATAATTTGTGGCAATAGGAGCCCACGTTTGCGCAGCCCTTGTTCTGATACTAGTTGTTGAGCTGTTTAATTATGAATCCAACTGATAATCTTCTTACGAACTTTCTACAATAACCAGGGTCAACATATGGTTGGCCTTCCATGGAAGCTGCTCTAAAACAGACAAACAAGATACAAGGCATATATAGGTAGGAGTTACAGAACGCATGGCAGAACATAGACATAAAATGCAGAGCTGGAGAGAGATTCTCCCAGTGTTGCCTCCTAGTACAAGCCTCTGACGAGAACGACGAGACAAGTTCTCTTCAATAGCAGCTACTGCAAACTGTAGAGATTACATTCAGCTCCATCATAGTGCACATAAAGAATAGTCTACGGAAGTTTGCTACATAATAACAGTTTCCGAACACTGTGACCAGCTAATATGCACAAGCAAAGAACTAGATGACCGAATGCCATCTTCAGGCAGATAGACAGATTCCAGTACCAGACCATTCTCCTCGATTCGCTGAGCATATCATCCTTGTGTAGGGACTATACATTATTGCAAGGGGAAAAAAATTAAAAGCCGACTATTAACCCATTGCAACATCCCCCCAATGTCGTTGATCAAGTGAGAATTGCCCAAAAATGAATTGGACCATTCTCGATTTGTGCGTGTCATCCTTGCCCAGGGGCCGTGCTAATCTTCTCTGTGCCATTCCAATTTTATTGGATCTCTGAAGAGAAAACCAAGAACCTGGGCTCTAGGTATATAAAGGTCCCATAACTCTTTTAGAATAGCACCATGGGACTTGCTTTAGAATAAGCATATTAGGTGCACATCAAACTTCGATGAGCTTAAGAACCTGTTAGGCAGTTAGGCAATGTTAGGCAGTTAAGCAATCAGTTAGTAGTTTGTTACATATTGTTAGAAAATAACATGTAATTAGAAAGTTTGTTATGTGATTGCCAGCACACACATCAGCATTGATTACTTGTATAAATAGACAAGGTTGTAAAGCTGTAGAAGCGAGGTAATCAATACATCAATCTCTCCTCAAAATGTTTCTTGTATCTTCTCCTGTTTTCTTCTCTCAAACAGCAGGCCAGGTTCTCATGGTATCAGAGCCAAATAAACGCGATCCTGAAGTTCTTCTTCCTTCCTGATTCTTCCTCTTTGATCATTTGATTTGTTTCATCAATCAATCCAGCCGGCAAATTGATTTCATCTGCAACACGTTTTCCTCCTTCCTTTTTTTTTTTTATCAAATTCGTTCATCCCAAGCACAAACCCATCCAATCTTGATCTTTTTGATCTTCGACTGAGAAAAATGGCGGAAATTCCTGTTGTTCTCAATTCCAGGCAGAACGAGAGTTACAATAATGATCCTCTATTTCTCCAGGCTTCGGATCATCCTGGCATGCATCTGACCAGTGCTAAACTGAATGGGCCGAACTTTCAACAATGGAGTAGAGCCGTGAAGATCGCATTACGCACCAAGACCAAACTCGGCTTCATTGATGGATCCTGTGGTAAGCCTGAACCTACTTCTTCATCTTATGAGCAATGGATTCGGTGTGATAGCATGGTGGTCAGTTGGCTACTGAATTCGATCGTTCCAGAACTTTCTGAAGCTTTTCTTTATGCCAGTTCAGCGGTAGAATTATGGAATGAGCTTACGGAGAGGTTTGGTCAAAATAATGGACCCCTCTTATATCAAATTCAGAAAGAAATATCTGAATTATATCAAGGAAATGATAGTGTTGCTGTTTTCTACACTAAATTGAAGCGGTTATGGGATGAATTGGATGATATGAGTGAAGTACCTATTTGCAAATGTAGTGATTCCTGTGATGCTCTCAAAAGGACCAGAGCGTTAGAGCAAAGGCAAAGATTAATGCACTTCTTAATGCGACTAAATGATGCTTATGAGTCAATTCGAGGTCAAATTTTGCTCATGGATCCACTACCAAGTGTGAACAAAGCCTATTGTATGATAGCTAGAGTTGAGACACAGAGGCAAGTGACTGCAGGTATATCCAGTCCTAGAGAGATTGCTGCTGCCATTACGAGGTCACCATCTTTCTCTTCTGGAGATGGGGAAACAACTTCAAGTGCCCTGGTAGCAAGAAACCTTCCCAATCCAAGGAACAGGAAAGATATGAACAAGAAGTCAAGAAGCAATAGGTTTTGTAACCATTGTCAAAAACCAGGTCATACTCAGGACCAATGTTTCAAACTCATTGGATATCCTGACTGGTATGACACCTCTAAGGAAATTAATAAAGGCAGGAAGCCTCATAAGTCTGCTGCTAATGTAGTCAGTCAGGAGAGCTCCTACACTCAGGAAAGCCCTTTAGATGAAACTGCTAGGGGCAGTGGTGGACAGTTCAATCCCAGCTTGGTGCAGGCATTGGCTCAAGAAATGATGAAATTCATGAAACCAAAAACCTCTGCAGAACAACAACCTGAAGCTGCTACACATACCTTTGCCCATTTTGCAGGTATGATAAACAACCCCCACTCTAACATATGTTGTGCTGTGCTCAATAACAGTTCTGGCTCTTGGATTGTAGACACAGGTGCTTCCGATCACATGACATATGACCTCAAGCTCTTCAAAACCATTGAGCCTTTAAACACACCAATCCAGATCACACTTCCTGATGGTTCCCTCAAACTTGTCACACATGTTGGACAAGTTCAACCCTGTCCTCATTTAGCCCTTCACAATGTCTTATATGTGCCTGATTTCAAATTTAGCCTTTTATCAGTTCATAAATTACTGAATGATCTCCATCTATCTGCCTTGATTACTCCTGAAACATGCATTTTTCAGGACCCTACAACTAACTCCCCTGTGGCTGTTGCACGTGTGGACAAAGGACTCTACAAACTCAACTCTGTTAATCAAGCTGGCACTGACACTACTTTTGAGAAGAGAGTATCAAGCCTGTCAATCACTTCATCTGATGATGCCTTCATTTCTTCCTCATCTAATTGTAAAAATCCCAGCATTGATATCATGCATGCTAGGTTTGGTCATACCTCTGTCTCAAAAATGAAACATATCTCCTTGTGTAAGCATTTTTTGCCAAAATCCTTCTCCTGTGATGTTTGTGTAATGGCAAAAATGCCCAGATTTCCTTTCAATAAAAGTACTATTACTTCTACTCAACCCTTTCAATTACTTCATTTAGATCTTTGGGGACCCTATAAAATTGCCAATATCTCTGGAGCACACTATTTTCTTACAATAGTGGATGACTTCACAAGGAATACTTGGACTGTCCTATTGCAAGACAAAATTCAAGTTCGTTCTGTTATCATTCAGTTTTTCAATATGATTCTCACACAGTTCAATGCCAAAATCACTATGATTAGAAGCGATAATGGCACTGAGTTCATTAATTCAACCTGTCTCAATTTTTTTTCTGACCAAGGCATTGTCCATCAAAAGTCTATTGTCGGTACACCACAACAAAATGGTGTTGCCGAGAGGAAGCACCAGCATCTCCTTGACACTGCCAGGGCTCTTAGACTTCATGCAGATCTCCCAAAATCTTTTTGGGGAGAATGCATTCTTGCTGCAACTCACATCATCAACAAACTTCCCATGGAAATTTTAAGTTGGAAAAGCCCTTTTGAAAAACTCTTTGGCAAACCACCCCCTTATGAAGACCTCAGGGTTGTAGGATGCCTATGCTTCGCTGCCAATCTTAAACCCTCTGACAAGTTTGATAATAGAGCCAATAAATGCATTTTCCTTGGTTACCCTCTTGGCTACAAAGGGTACAAACTGTATAATTTGACAACCAAACAAGTATTCTACAGCAGGGATGTCATCTTTTATGAAAATATTTTTCCATTTAAATCACCTCTGGCAGATATTGGCAATTCTGCACAAGCTTCCAATCCAGTCATGCTTCCCACTTGTACACCTACATACTTTATTTCTGACTCTTTTGAAAACATTTCTGCTCCTGCACCTTCTGCATCAGATTCTCTCAATCTCAATTCTTCCTCTTCAAACACAGAACCCTCTTCCTCTTCCTACAGTAACAGTCCTCTTTCCTCATCACAACCTGCTCTTTTGGAACCTCCAACTTTCCGAAGGTCTACTAGATCCAGAGGTCCCCCGGCTTGGTTACAGGATTTTGTTTGTCCACCACATGTGCCTTCAGCCTCCACCAGGTAAGCAAACCCCTCTCCCTCTCAATCACACAGTTTTTCCATCTCTTCTACCACCTCTTCCTCTACTTACCCGTTGTTCACTTATGCTAATCTGGCACATCTTAGCTCTGACTTTGTGGCCTCCCTCACTAAAGTTCTACAAAATCAAGAGCCTAGCAGTTATGCACAAGCACAACTATGTCCTGAATGGGTACGGGCCATGGAGCAAGAGCTCACAGCTCTTGACAATAATCATACTTGGACTTTGACCTGGTTGCCCCCTGGCAAAAAGGCATTAACTTCTAAATGGGTTTATCGCACTAAATACAAGCCTGATGGGACTGTTGACAGGCTCAAAGCTCGACTTGTTGTAAGGGGTTTTGAACAGGTCAAAGAAAAGGATTATAAGCACACCTTCTCACCCGTAGCTAAGCTCACAACAGTCCGGATCTTCATTACTTTAGCTACTGCCCGAGAGTGGCCTCTTCATCAACTTGATATCAACAATGCTTTCTTGCATGGTTTTATTGATGAAGAAGTATACATGCTTCCACCACAAGGTTACACCAAAGCTTTACCGGGACAAGTCTGCAAACTCCAAAGATCCCTTTATGGTTTGAAACAAGCCTCACGACAATGGAATCTTGAGCTAACTAAATTTTTGCTCAGCAAAGGGTTTGTCCAGTCCAAAAGTGACTACTCTCTCTTCACTAGAGAGGCTAATGGCCTATACGCACACATTTTGGTCTATGTGGACGACCTTTTGATTACTGGAGATGACATTATTGGTATTCGGACATTGAAACATGATTTACACACAACTTTTACCATCAAGGACCTTGGTTTAGCTCGTTACTTTCTTGGATTAGAAATTGCCAGATCCTCTCATGGTACCTTCCTCAACCAAAGAAAGTACATTCTTGACATACTACAAGATGCTGGTATGGCTGGTGCAAAACTAGCATCTTTTCCTCTTCCCAAGGGGCTTCACCTGTCTAGCACCACGGGTGACATTCTTCCTGATCCAACCATCTATAGAAGGCTTGTTGGAAGGCTATTATATATTACTCTCACTCGCCCAGATATTTCATATTCGGTACAACATTTAAGTCAATATCTCCAACAACCTCGACATTCTCATTATCAAGCTGCCTTGCATATCCTGCGGTATCTCAAAGGGACAGTTAATACAGGTTTGTTCTATCCCAAAAAAAACAGTCTGTGCCTTACTGTGATGCTGATTGGGGCACTTGTAAAGACACAGCTCGCTCCTTGACTGGGTTTTGCATCTTTATTGGGGATTCCCTAGTATCTTGGAAGACCAAGAAACAAAAAACGGTAGCAAAATCCTCTGCCGAAGCAGAATATCGAAGCATGTCGGCCACCACCTCCGAACTTGAATGGATTTATTACCTACTGCAGGACTTCCACATTCTGCCACAGTTGCCTATTACCATGTTTTGTGATAACAAGGCTGCGCAACATATAGCCCAGAATCCTGTATTTCATGAGAGGACTAAGCACCTTCGTATTGATTGTCACTACACAAGAGATAAGGTATTGGAGGGCTTCCTGCAAACGGCTCATGTTTCATCCCAGGAGCAACTGGCTGATCTGCTGACAAAGCCTCTGGGTGAAGTACAACATTCTTACCTCTCTTCAAGGTTAGGATTGATGGCTTCTCCACCAATTCCACCTTGAGGGGGGGATGTTAGGCAGTTAGGCAATGTTAGGCAGTTAAGCAATCAGTTAGTAGTTTGTTACATATTGTTAGAAAATAACATGTAATTAGAAAGTTTGTTATGTGATTGCCAGCACACACATCAGCATTGATTACTTGTATAAATAGACAAGGTTGTAAAGCTGTAGAAGCGAGGTAATCAATACATCAATCTCTCCTCAAAATGTTTCTTGTATCTTCTCCTGTTTTCTTCTCTCAAACAGCAGGCCAGGTTCTCAGAACCTAACTGACAAAGGGCAGCCAAAGGCCATGCCAGAAAAGCTCTACTCTTTGATCCCTCCTATTCAATTTTTAACCATAATCATCGAAGATGGAATTACCACATGCTTATCAACATTAAAAAAGATGTCTTGTAGCACACCTGAAAAACATTTACTGGTGAGAAAACCAGTAACAAGTCATAATTGCAAGTAATCTGTTCAATTTTAACCATAATTATCAAAGACGGAAGTACCACATGCTGATCAAAGTTAAAAAAAAGATGTGTTGTAACATGTCTGAAAAACATTTACTGGTCAGAAAACCAGTAACAAGTCATAATTGCAAGTAATCCAGAAGTTCTAACCATGATCTGCAAAGAGCAATAAGATATATTGTACTCAAAACAGTATTATAACATGCAACTATGACTCAGCTAAAGCATTCACCTTATTAATATCAAAAGACTTCTCTCTTTCTAAATAGCTTGGGATTTCTAGGGCTTTAGGTATTGGAGCATTGGCATTAGAGACCTATATCAAGGAGAAATAGTATGAGATGTCTGAAGTCAACATCGTTATTCTTTTCATAGAATGTTTTCATTAGCTGGACCAAATACAAATCATCAAACGAGCAAAACTCAAACCATCAATCTCAAATAAGGACTACCATCACCAAAATACAAGACTATGAACTCCAGAGTTGTACTTGAATGTAAGTCCTGCCTCCTGAGCTACCTATTTCTTTGAGAAAAATTCAGTTTCTTGGGATTAGCATCATCAACAGAGGCCCTTCCTTGTTTCTTATTTCCAAAGCAGTTGATGTTCACCATGGATTATTGACCATCAACATTTGAAATAACTAAAAGAGACCGTAGCAAGAAACTATGCTCAAATAAAAACAAAAAATGATGTGTTAAAGAAAATAGCGACACAAACAAACTTACGTGAAGTGCAGAACATGTCAAAGGCCTAATCAAATTGAATTGAAAGTCAAAAATCTGATGTTGGATCTCATGTAAGCTAGTCTATGAGGTCCAGATGTAGCCAACCTTACCCCAAAAAGAGATGCTTACAAGAGACTGCTCCTACAACAATCATTGGAGATTCCACATCTATGTCAGGTGTTGATTCAAGTAGTCTTACCCCTGCAAGCAAAGATGCTGATTCCAAATATGGTTCCATGAGACGGTCAATTAAAAGTTCAGAAGACATCTTTGTCGCAATGAGAAGACCTTATATGCATTTTCCTGGATCTGGCCCTTTATTGATTCACTTATGCAAAAGCCTAGAGTACACAAATTTCTATATTATGTTAAATGTGCAACTGTTGCCATTTTATTGCATATGTATGTTTTGCTAGTTTGGGTAATTCTGATTGACTAAAACACTGCTTAGAAAGTCAATGCAAATGAATCATATAGAGCATACAATTATAAAGAAAAAGAATACATACATATGTCAACCAAGCATTATGTAAAAATATAAGGTGTACGCTTTCCATTTAAAAAAAAGTCGTTCAAATATAAGGATGGCTTTCACTTTCTTTTTTTTTTTTTTTTTTTTGGGTTGGGAAGGGTGATTGTTCAAGAGACTAAAGAGATAGAGAGAAGCAAGAGGCATGAGCACTTGTAGCAAGATCAAATTTCCCCCGAGTGTTGATTGAATGATTCTATTCAGAAAGTTTTAATTTGTGAATTGATGATATTGGCATCATGGACAAAGCAGGAACACCCATGGAATTGGCAATTTTCCATAGATGCATCAGGCACCTTCAGCGGGAAAAAAAAAAAAAACAAAGACGAGAAAAAATAGAAAGAGTTCCACTTAGTATGATCAAGGTTAGACGGCCGACATATTCACCAAAAGGTCAAAAGAGAGTAGTCTAATGAATAGTGACCACAGTAGCTGTAAAAATCGTAGAATGCTAGGACAAAATAGGCTAAAGAAATACTATTTGCGTAACAGTTAAGAGTATTGCCTTGATAGTAATGTTAGCCCTGCTTCAGGAAGCCATTTGAAATCATCTCCTTTGCAATGAAATAGAGAGATCTTCTAGCTCGCTAAAGACATCAAAGTAGATGGTCACTTCTGTGATCTTACCTGCCTAACAGCTCACTACACACATCTCATCGCCATTTGAAAATCCAATCTTTGTGTTTCCGCCCAAATGTACCCAAGAGAAGGACGTTAGTCCTTAAAACGCTACGGATAAAGCCTCCCTTATATCAGCCTAATGTCATGGACAAGAGTCTTATATCGGAAAAGTACTGAGAGAGTCCCACGCCTATAAGCGGTGGCGCTGCGCACTCAACTCCGATATCTTACCAAGCGTTCCGACAGACAGGGTATGCAGGTGGGGCCCATTTGTGACGAGGCCGTCACAGTATGGGTGGGGGAGAATGTTACGGACAAGAATCCCACATCGGAAAAGTTATGGGAGGGTCCTGGACTTATAAGGGGTGGCGTTGCACACCCAATTAGACCGGCTTGACCTTTTGAGAGGGTAATGGGAAAACACAAAGCACCCCCTCAACATAAAGGCTCTGTCCATTCATATTATGTTTCCAATCAGGTTTTACATCTTCACTTTCAGTATCATTTGCAAAATAAGTTTTCCTAAACTGCAAAACATACATTCCAGATCCCGTAATTTGTTGATGCAGGGAACCCAAAACAGAATTAACAGACTTTCTAACACCACCATTTTTTGAAATACACATGACAATGAAACCAATACCACGAAAATAAATGTTTGACATGATTTGGTGGGGTGCGCCAAGCCCATGCTGCAGTGCAACACATAGGCAACACTCGATGGGTCCCAGTAGCAAGCTACTGCAGTGGACCCTCCCCCTAAAAAAATTAATTTAATATCATTATGGATCGATGACCCACGTATCAGATATTAAACTGATAAGAACAGATACTACACTTGATCTTAGCCAAAAGGCCGAGAAAGGTATACTTTAAACAGTCTTGCATACCCCTATTTATATCCTCTGCATTCCGGGATTGCTTTTTTTTTTTTCCTTCCATGTGGGACAAATATGATACTCAATGGCTCAGAACGATGGCTTGAAACTCAATTTTTTTGCACAATTGCTTGAGAAATTATAATGCTATTAGCAGTCATAGAGCAAACACATGAGGGTGCTATAACCAGAAAGAAGAGAGGGGCGGGTTCAGACACTAAACCACCCTAATAGTGATAATTAGGACGTAACAAACACAAAGCCAGCCTCTAAGCCCAAGACTTCCGCACCTAATATCACAATTGGAATCCAGGTGGCCAGATCACTTGTTGCTTCAAGGGGCTGTGTAAGGCTTGCTGTTACTCCCTACCTCATGATGAACCTCCAGTGGCCTCAAAAGATCATTGCCGATCAGACCAAACGTGAATGTGGGAACTAACACCCAGAATAACGTGCATGTCATCAGAGAATCTTCTTGACCAGCTCCATTACTAGGTATTGTCAAAGAAAAAAATTTTAGTGCTCTGACAGTCACCAACTTAATACATACTTAGACAATAAATAATCATAGAGCACACAATGTTTTCTTGCGTACTTCCATGCGAAAAGTAACATATGAAACAGCTTCTAGAACTTCTCAACCGCTGAAATTAATCAAAGTCCTTCAAACTCATAATGCTACAGTATAAAGCCACATTTGAACAGCAGTGATCTGTGCAAGAGACAAGTGCCACCTTTTTAACACAGACATCTTATCCTTTGCATAAATTTTTGACCAATGAGGCAGAAGTCTTTATAGGCACAAAGAATAGATATATTGCATGTGCTCCATCCCTCATTTGCACTCAACAAAGATGTGGACGATTCATACCTCACGCTGACATTTTGCTCTTGGATCAAAGGCTTCAGTGACCTTTAGGAGTTTCATGGAGTCATCTGCTACAAGGCGGATCGATAATACAGGAGGAGAACAACCATTATAACTCCAAGGGTGAACCAGTGGAAGTTCTGAGCAGCTAGTTGTCAAGTGACGTAGAACAAAGCTATATGAACTTTTTTTGGGGCTTCTCAATTTCTCCGACGGTTTGTGCCCATCTTCATTCATACATTCTGTGGCAACACATCATCTTTTTTTTTGGGGGGGGGGGCTAAGAGAAAATGGACTTAACAACACTGGAGAACATTTAACACTTCCATTGGCAGGGTTTTCCAACATCAAGTTCTATGAAGCCTTACCCCTGGCAGAAGCCCAATGGAAACAAGATGCACTACATAAGAAGCAAACTCATCCTTAAACTTGCAAGCAAAGAAATATCATCTGCAACCAATGCCTACTCTGGAACATAATGGCAAGCTTCTTTGACAGCATGTTCAAGCGTCCCTCACAAGACCTTGATGAGGGTGTGGACAATTGACCCTTCATTCTACAAGACATGAATTTCAGACAACAGGCTAATCCAAAAATTATGGCCATACAAAACAACTTTAACCTAGTTTGGGTAACCTACCATCACGTTAAGACATTGTTGTCCTCGATAGCTGGAACAACTGAAACGCATCATTGGCTCCATAATTTGGTTTGCAATCCATACAAAGCCTAGCAGGTAGAATTATAGAGTTGTACTCAAATATGCTTTCATTCGAGATTTGGCTCCCATACTATGTCAAGTAATTGGAAAGAGAAGCTGGATCAGAAAACAATAAAGGTAATCAGTGAAGAACAGAGGAACATGTTTACCTAGACAGGGTCAATGGGTAATCAAGAAAGTTCATAGAGCATAGGTAGGTGGTCTCAATTGGACTTTGGAAGGTACGCTGGATGCCTACCTAACATATGCCTAAAGTGGGACAGCGTACATCATAATTTGTGACAGTTGGGCCTGCGTTGGCGCAGCCCCTGACCCAATTCCAATCTTAACACTCATTCTAGCTTTAATCTTCTGAGTTTTGATATTCTGATTTTCACTAAACTGGCTGGAATCTAAGCTTGAATAACTATAAATGTAGGGGCCAAGGGGTCACAATGCAAATTCTGACGGGGGAGAAAGAATTGCAAGTCCAACAGTGAAAGCTATATATAGACCAAAGGAAGCCACGACCCAGATTTCACAGCACAGAGACAAAAGACTACTAAAACACAAAAACAGAGAAGATGCTGCACAGAAATTTTCATCTGAATTGCTGGGTCAGTCCTCACAGTGCCATCACCTAGTATAAGCCTCTGACAAGATAAAGAAGACTTGGTAGAGGCTAGTGCAGACTATAGAGACTAGAAAGATTACATTGCGCCACCATCATAATACACATAAATGAATACTAAGCGACATTGGGACACTCCAAAGGATTCCAAATACTGCTATTTACTAATGCGCACAAGCAAAGAACTAGATGTCCTAATGCTATATTCAGGCAGACAGAGACAGAGATTCCTCCAGTATAATTTGCTAAATAAACGAACCATTTAAATTGAAAGCAAACAAATCCTGTATTGCAATTTCCTTTAAAAAGAGTTCTATCCTGAAAGTATAAAAAAATTTGGACCATTTCTCGATTTGTGCGTGTCATCCTTGCGCAGGGGCCATGCTAATCTTCTCTGTATCGTTCCAATTTTATCAGATGTCTCCGAAGAGACGGCCACAGGCCCCTTGTGTAGAAATATAAACATATACCCCATTTCATGAAATCATGATGTGGGACTCGCTTTTATTATAAGCATGCAGGCTATGAAAAGTCATTCCCCCTGAACCAAACCCCGCGCCCCCAAAAGGGCCTTTTAATCCAATTTTAACAACAACTATTATGGTTGGAAGAACTGCACACCAGTTAGTTTTATAAAGGAACCCTTGTAAGAAATTTGAAGAACTTCCACTCTGGAAAAAGCCCAGTGACATACAATAATAAGCAAATTAATCTAGCAGGAGTTCTATGCAACTATAACTTGCAACAAGCAGTAATATGTATTGAAGTCAAAAAAAGGAACTCAAAACAGGACAACTATGACTCCGTCATATGCACCTTATTAGAATCAGAAGACTCCTGTCTTTCTGAACTTGGGCTTTTTGTGGCTTCAAGCTCCAGAGGATTGGCTCGTTGCCATCAAGATGAAAATAATATCTGACGTCTGAACCCCAATGCGTCTGCAGAATATCCCAATCCCAACACATATTCTGCAGTTTCAGCCATTATTGTAGGACATTCCCATAAGTTGCAGGAAAGCACAAATCATTACGCAAACAGAACTCAAACTAATATGTCTCAGATAAGGATTGCTGTCACCAACTACCAGAGTATGAAACCTGAAAAAGTTGAACTAATTGAAAAATGCAAAGCATCGACACAAACAATTCAAAACCAAGGGGGGGGGAAAGAACCAGAATAGCAGAAACAAGTTCTGCCCGCAATCTCCTGTTCACTTACTCTGTCAGGGCTATAACTAAAGAGAAACAACATAGCAGAGTTGGAAGTGCGAAGTAAGTGGCAAAGTCGTCATATTTTCGTAGAATTCTTCAAAAACCTGGGAGAGAACGAGAAGAAGGTGTTAAATCGCCATTTTTGTAGAACTGAGAAAGATACTGACAATGTCTGTTTTTCTTCTCTTTTTTTTTGGGGGGGGGGGGGGGAGAAGTTGAGTTTGGGGGAGGAAGCCAGAGAGGAGGAGCAACCGAGAAAGTTAAAGAGCCGCAAAAGTTGATCACCGAAGCGGATTGGATCGGGTTCGGTAAAGAGAGAAACTTGGCTTGGATACAGACCCATAGACATAGCCCCTGCAACGGGCCGACGTGGGATCAGCACTGTGTAGTAGATTAGGGGTGTGGGTTGGCGAAGCTAATTTTTGACGTCATAAATAGTGGCTTTTTGCATTTTGTGCTGCATCCTTTTAATGCTTCAAATGTTTTATTTTTTTTGGGCAAAGGGCTTGAGATATTTTCGTTTTAGCGCTTCGTCTTCTTACAATGAAGTTGCATCTTTCATAATAATTTTATTTTCTGCACCAAAAATAATAATTTTGTTAAAATTTTTGTTTTAAATTAATTTTATGTCACTTTAATTTTGACCTGATCAAACTGAGGGTCAGGAGGGATTGCAGGTCATGAGAATCACAGGTACAGTTTCGTAGAACCTCATGTGGGTAGGCAAACACTCGTCCCTAACTTTGACCCTATGAGTACTCTTGGATCATCGGATCAAACCCGATCCTCAACCCTTCTCTAAATAAAAGCTGAGATTTTTCACCAAGTTTCTTTTTTATCATAAAATTTGACACTAACTAATCTTTTAAATGAATGGCTAAGCGATAATAGAATTTTCCAATGAAAACCATTTGCTTACATACATTCTAATGTGTAATTTAGTAACTAAAACAATTAATTCACCAAGAGAACTATTCTAAATATCAGAGAAGAAGTGTGGGAAGATTGAGATCTGGAAAAGGTGAGCAATAGGGAGGTTAAGACGAAGGTAGAAAATAGAAAGTCAAAAGGTTTTTGAACAAATGAAACACAAACTTTCTTGTTTTGATTTTGAATTTTAATTTTTTTAAAAGGGAGGGTTAGCGGTGGGGTTAGAGGGTTAAGATCTCTACCCTAATCTGACTCTCATAATAGTTAGGTACCTTCAATTTGAGGGTTGGGTTGAGTCGGAGGCCAAAAAACCCAACCCTAACTCTCATTTTTTTCAAGGTCGGGACGTAGTGGATTAGACGGGACCCTAACCTGTTGATCAGGTCTACTTTGATTTAATCCCGCCCAAGCACACATAATAATTTTTTTGACTTGAACAAATCTTTCTTTTGATGCCATATGGATCTCCTTACAATTAGAACCCATTTTAACTTTAATTTGCATTTTACTACAAAAAGCAAAAACCATAACTATCTTCTTTATAGTTATTAGTTATGAATTGGCCACATTTTTCTTCCGTTCAAAAGCCAAAGACTCTATTTGAAGTATTCATTTTTAAGGTGAAAAATTAGAAGATTTATCCGTGATAGTTGTAGTGTTTCCCTTTCTCACCAGATGTTGTGAAATCCGCAAGCATACAGTTTATCAACGTAGCAATTGTAGGTGTTGTCCTCTGGGATGGATTATGAAATTAGATTACAACTGAATTTCATGTAATTATAAAATTTGGTAAGAAATAAATCAAACCAAATTGCTCAAAAGAACTAGGACTAAGAATGGGGAAGGATTGGAAAGCCAAAATCGAACCAATTGCTCACAGAAACAAAAGCCAAACCCGAAATCTTCGTTCAAAATTGAAAACTCACGATGCAATTACATTAATTTTTTTAAGAACTAATCCTAAATCTAAAACTAAAAAAAAAAAAAAAAACAGAGATGCAACGAAAATCTGAAATTGGAAAATTAAAACTCTAGACTAATCTACTATATGCTATTCCTCCTAAGCCAATGTTTGTTTTCTTCAATTTATAGCCCGAATCCGAGCCTTTTGCGTCTTTAAATCTTTCATAACCGTCAAGTTATTCAGTGCCCATTAATCAACCCAATTGATGAGGTGAAGACAATGGTGATGAAACGTCTAGAGGTTAATGATGGTAATGAATGGGTAAGTTGAAGAAGCTAAAGGAAGGGGGAAAGAGAAAGATGATGGAGGATGGGGGATGGGTAAAGCTTGGCTGGAAAGGAGAAAAGAAGGCTAGGTTGTAAGAGACAGAAGGGGCCAAGTGTGAAATGGGCCAAGTATTCACATGGATTGGATTTTCTTTTCTCTTCTTTCTTATCCTCTTCAATCTGATCCAACCTTTGATTAATTAGATCAAATTATTTATTTTCCTCCAAATTTTCAATTCCTACAAAATAAATAAAAGCATATTAAAATCCTAATTAAATAATTTATTTTGAACAAATATTAGATAATAAAGGGATATAAAATAATATAGTTTTGGGTTGAACAAATACCCCCACATCTAAATTTTGCTCATCTCGAGTAAAATAAAACTAAAAATCCTAGAAAAGAAAATAAAATTCTAACTCACTTTTGTAGAAATCATGATTGCACTTAATATGTGCAACAAGCTGTTTAAACCCCTAGGTTACCCCTAGTGAACAAAGAAGGTCTCGTGAGGGTTTGCACAAGATATACCCACAAAATCTATAAAAGAAACAAATCGAAAATCTTTTTAAAGACTTATATATACAAAATTGAGGAAAAATATATACACATTCTAATCAACTACGTGACTCATGTAACCAAAGTACTAGATCACATATAAACGCAATGTACACATCAAGAAACCCTTAATCCCTACTAATGACATCAATACACAACCTTTCTCCCCACTTAGAAATTACGTACAAGCATAACTAGTAGAACCTCACTTTAGGGAAATGCAAGACACTCCCACTCATATGTTTAAAATATAACAAGGTTCACTTAATTCTCATCCAATCAAACAAACTATCATAGCTTAGTAAGATTCTCTATTCTCCACCACTAAAATGCAATATGTAAAATAATAATAAAGAGGACTTTTGAGGATTGTAAGGGGACTAAGTGTTGAGGTAAGAGAGGGACAATCAATTTGGAAAGTGAGGAGCTAAAAGCCAAAGCTAATGAGCAATCAGCACTTACACCAATTATAATAAGCATTAACTCTCTCAAAACACAAAATAAGAGCACACCTCAATTAAGTTGGACCACTGGAAATGAGTTATTGGGTATACATCATGATACATCCATGCCAAACCCTCTTATTCACAACTCTTTTTAGATTTTTTTTTTTTGAGAGATTTTTCCAACCTTTTTTTTTTTTGATTTTTTTCAATGGAAACTTTCTCCATTTTTTTTTCATTTTCTTGCTCTTTTTAAATTTTTTTTTCATGAAAGAAAATGAATGATTGGTATGTACAAGAACAATACAACTTAATTTCCAAATAATCACTATGATACGTCCCACACATACCAAAACCAACCACCAAAATCCATGAAATACCCAAAAGTTACCCCCCAAATAATGAAGTGTTGCCCCACTAGCCATAGGTTAGGGGTAGGGAAATATGTTTAGACCATGACTAAAGTGAAGAGTTCACAACAAAAAGGGTCAAGACTCAAAAGGCTAGCAAAGGGTAAGTGTTCGACACAAAGGTGGCAATTTGGCTATGTAGCTCACAAAAACAAACGAATGTCTCTATTATGTTATTATAATGCACATGAAAGAAAAATGTGAGACTAAAAATGATAAATCAGTCTATAGGACTCAAAATCTCATGGGTTCATCTACCAAAGTCAAGCTTGCTTAGAATTAATGTCAGGGGTTAGGATCATATACAAATATCATACTTTAGGATCAAGATTAAGCTTTATCAATGCACACATCTATATACAAGCTACTTCTAAGATACAAGGGATCATAGCCAATCAGAATAGCACATAAATTCCCCAAAACAAAACAAAGATCTTTTTGAATTTTTGAAAATTTTTAATTTTTTCCTCTTTTTTTTCAATCTAAAATTTTTCAATTTTGTTTTTTTGAACGCCATTTCCTCACCCCATACCTAAATCAGAAATGTCCTCATTGGAGGTGAAAAGAAATGAAAAAGAAAAATAAATATACAAAAAGAAAACTCAAAAAGAAAGAAAAACAACAGGACTCTAAAACTCAAAAATAAATAAATAAAAATAAATAAGCCAACAAATATATACAAAAGAAAACAAAATTAAAAAGAGAAGCAAAAGATGAGCGGTTATACCAGGTCAGATGTTGATTTACACCTAAGATATAGCCTCTTGAAAATTGCTCAAATAGAGGCCTATGGAGCGTCAGCCACTCTGTATCAAACAAACCTTGCTACTCAAATCAAAACCCATTAAAGCACATAGTAACTTATCAAATAGGCAAGAACAACTCTTAATAAGATTGCGGCAATGAAAATTAAATAGTTGATGCCAGAAAGAGTACACGTAAGATGTCAATGCAGCGCAGGTAAGGGCCCTCTTTAACTTAACAAATAGTTGAGCCTAATTAGGAAATAGATAGACATACTCAAAATTAGCCAGCAAGTGGGTCATCGGCCTAGAAATTTATCATCATGAATGAGTTATCTAGGCAAAGTAGTGGGTCCTAAATCCACAAGTCGTTTAATATTCGCATGCTCAAAAGTCTGATCCAAATCAATAGTCATAGATATAAAGTTCTCAGACTTAACAAAGTCAGACTTACGAGATTCAAAGGGGACATCAGTAATGATGGGGCCAAAAGAGAAGGATTCATATTCGACACAAAAGCCCTCATCAAAACTTTCATTGGTATTAAATCCACATGAAAAAGAGAAAGAATATCATTATCACATTCGAAATTATTAGGCTAACGTTCCTCCTCACATGACTCCTGTAAGCAAATAGCTTCTGACTCATCATGATGTTTAACTTCATATGTGATGCTCATATCTAACTCACTAGCACTCTTAAGGTCTTCACCCCCTTAAACTCACAAGAGTCATTAAAAGGGGTGGGTGGGTCGGAAGAAACTAGGACATCATCAATGACATCCTTATGTGAGCAAGGTTTAGGTGTAAAGTCAAGTGATAGAGAAATAGGGAGCTCACTCTCTTGTTTTAGGCTAGGTAAAGATATAACATCATGTAAATTAGACCTAGATTGATAAGAGGGCTCAAAATCATCGTAAAGACTAACTATGGGTATAGGTGATCCTAAACCAGAGTTAGGTTCATTGTAGTCCTCCCTACTCTGATTAAAACAGTGAGAATATTCAGCAATTCTCTTTTTCATAGTCTCTACCACTTTATCAGTCATGTTATTAATTATCTTTTTAACACTTGCATATGTAGCATCAACATTATCACGATATGGACAAGTACAAGCATCTTGACCAGAAAATTCACAGTAATCACACAACACAGGAGGCACACAAGAATAAGAGAGGTCATATGAGTCTATAAAGTGATATGGCTGGTCAGGATTAGCAAGGAAAACGAACTCTTCATGAGTTGGGTATCTTGAATTCTTTCTAGCTTGCTCAAACTCATAAGTATCCAAAGCTAGTTTTTCAAAGAAATCCCATACCTCATCTTGAGTTCTGTTTAATAATCCTAGTAAACCTACTAGGCATATAGATTCAACATAAACCTTATATTCAGTACTTAGACCCACAACGATGACCTCACAAATTTTTCATTTTTCAAAAGTTAGATTCAATTGAGCACAATAATCATTAAGTCTCAATAAATAACTCTAGAAAAGTTCATACTTGAATTGTTAGAAATTGAAAACTAGCATGCTTGCAACTTTTTTTTTCAATTTTTAAGAATTTTCAATTATTTTAGAATTTTCAAAAAAAATTCAAAAGATTTTAATTTTTTTTTTGTATTTAAAGAAAAAGTAAAAGAAAAAACAATGACTCTAAGACAACTAACCATAAACTAATGACTAAAACTAAAAAACAAGACACTAAAATAATAAAGTTAACAAAACTAAATAAACTAACAAAAAGAAAACTCCAGTACCAAAAGAATAGAAAGACCCAAAAGATTAAAATAACAAGAAATGACCTAATACAAAAAATAGAAAATAAGCACAAACACAAAGCACAAGTATCATTTCTTTTGATTTTTTTTTTCGACACACAGAAATAGAAAGCGGAAAATAAACTAAACCTAAAACAAAAACAAAAACAAAAAACACAACCTAAACTACAACAAAATAGAAAATAAACCAAAACCTAATCAAGCCAAATCTAAAAAATAAAATTAAAATAGAAATAAAACTCCTAAAATCAAAACTCTATACACAATAAATTCAACATAATCACAAGGGACATGAATATATTTTTTTTCCTAAATTTTTTGTCCCTAAACCGTGCAGAAAATTACAAATAGAAAATTAGTTCCGAAAATCACAGGAGATTCCAGATGGTCCCAAAAATTTTGAAAAACTTCACATAAACTTTAAAAATTATGCTGAATCCACAAAAATATCAGCGCAGCAAAAATCACACCAAAAATGCTCCAGAAAATTTGAACAGAATCTGAAAATTATGAAAATCCTGCACCTAAAAGGTTTCTGTTCTATTTCTTTCTTGTTTGGTCTCGCACAACTTTAACATATTAGTTATACTATTTTTTTAGCGGTAAAATAACACTAAAAATCAGAATAAATTTATCCTAGAACAAAATCAAAATGAAAATACCAACTCAAATCGAAAATCTAAAACAAAGAAATCTAAACTAAACTAAATTACTAAAACTAAACAAAAACTCAATCAAAACCAAAAATTGTAAATATGAAACTAAATGAAAATGACTCAATTGACTCGATGCAACCAAATTTCACAAAACTATCATCGGCAATGGCGCCAAAAACTTGTTGTGAAATCCGCAAGCATACAGCTTATCAACGTAGCAATTATGGGTGCCATCCTCTGGGATGGATTATGAAATTAGATTAAAATTGAATTTCAAGCAATTATAAATTGGGTAAGAAATAAATCAAACCAAATTGCTTAAAAAATTGGAACGAAGAACGGAGAAGGATTGGAAAGCCAAAATCGAATCAATTGCTCTCAGATACAGAAGCCAAATATGAAATCTTCATTCAAAATTGAAAACTTGCAATTCAATTACATTAATTTTTTCAAGAACTAATCCTAAATCTGAAACTTAAAAAAGACAGAGATGAAACGAAAATCTGAAATTGGAAAATTAAAACTCTAGACTCATCTACTCTATGCTATTCCTCTTAAGCCAATGTTTCTTTTCTTCAATTTCCAAACCTTTGCATCCTTCCATCTTTCATAACCGTCAAGTTATTCATTGCCCATTAATCAACCCAATTGATGAGGTGAAGATAATGATGATGAAACGGCTAGATGTTAATGATGGTAATGAATGGGTAAGTTGAAGAAGCTAAAGGAAGGGGGAAAGAGAAAGGCGATGGAGGATGGAGGATGGGTAAGGCTCTGCTGGAAAGGAGAAAAGAAGACTAGGCTGTAGGAGAGAGAAGGGGCCAAGTGCGAAATGGGCCGAGGCTTCGCATGGAGTGGATTTTCTTTTCTCTTCTTTCTTATCCTCTTCAATCTGATCCAACCTTTGATTAATTCGATTAAATTATTTATTTTCCTCCAAATTTTCAATTCATACAAAATAACCAAATGCATATTAAAATCCTAATGAAATCATTTATTTTGAGCAAATATTTGATAATAAAGGGACGTAAAATAACATAGTTTTGGGTTGAACAATAGAAGATAGTTTTATTGTTATTTACCTAGTTCCTAGTCATATTATGTGTATTACTACTATACTTGCTAATCTATAAATTCAAAAGTATTTTCCTCCACACTGTCTGACAAAGTTGTTTCACACAAACCTATACATGAGAATGTGGTAGCTCGCGCTTGAACTAAACCTTTTAGCACAATTCATTGGCTTGAGATATAGATAATGAGTACTAACTTCAAACTTGACACAGGCCATAGCCATACACATGAGATACAAATATTCATAATAAGTATTAACTTCAAACTTGAAACCTCAGGAATAAGATAAGGCCACTTTCAGTCAGTGACACGGAAGGGCATGGTCTCACGTGTCATATAGATGTCTCCCAGCTAAAGTAAATGCAATATATGACTCGTGTGGGAGACCGTGTACGCGGTCTACCCCGTGAGTCATTTTTTGTCCTTTGTGTGTAGAAAACAGTGTGTTTCAGGGTAGCCATGGATACTGGAAGCAATGTTTTGTATTAAAAATTTCCAAAGACAGCCGTTGGGCGGATGGTGCTTTTTTAAAAATGTCGAACATCCATCTTGTATTTTGTTTTAAAATTGTTGAATACTCATATTGTATTTTTTAAAATGTCAATCCTTCATATTGTATTGCTTTTTAATTAAATTGTACTTTCTATTCTATCTTCATTCGCTTGTTCAATCAAAAACACTTAGAGTCGTCATTTTTATGAAAAATTTTAAATAAAATTAATTTTTTGGACAAAAATATTCCATAATTCAACAAATAAATAATATTCATACAAGTTATAAACTTAAAACACATACAAAAAATTAAAAGGTTTAAAGTAATAAAACATGGTGGGCTCTATGGCAAATATTTATTTCAATGATCTTGGAATGAGTCCCATTTGTTGGAATTGCAAGTTCCAGAAACATGGAACTTTTAATGATGTGGCAAGCCTGATTTTGAGAACTTAGGCTGGAAATGCCCTAAACAGAAAAGAGTAGGTCTTTGGTAAATGTTGCACCACCTTTAACCTTCAATGCAAAACCATTGATCTTTTTAAGTGAAATGCAGTTAGCTATGCCATTTTTGCAACTCATATCATTCAAGGGTTGCACATGGAATTATGGCCATCTAATAGCTGTTTCAAAACCACTGATTTCATAATCGAATACCATAGCTATTTTTATACTTCTCGGCTAGCAACATACTTGACCAACTCTTCTGCTTCTGTTAAGCCAACACTTTCGGAGTTAGAAGTTTCGTCCATTGAATCAATATGAATCTCCTTTTCAGTTTCCCAGGCATCAGCATCAAGCTGGCAGGTAGTTAGTGAGACAAGGGTCTTCTTCCAGCTAACTCCTTGAAATTGTAAAAAACGAACATTGACAAGATAATAAGAAAAGCACCAAACATCATACTCATCAAAAGTGCACCGGAGATTTAGATTCTTCATTATCCCTGTATGTATTGTAGCAATTGGCAAGATTTCCCCATTCCTACTGCTTATATTCATAGTCGATGTACTAAGCCGGCCAGCCTAAAGTGGGAAGACAATAAATCTGCTCCAAGAAACTCCAAAGCACGCTCAAATAGCCTCAAATACCAAGCGGAAACACTGTTGTCATAATTGTATATAGATTTAACTACCTGACTATTGCCTCCAACGTATTCTTGTAGACAACAGTCCTAAAGTTCAGGATGGCAAGGAAATCACTATAAGACCGCAGGACACTTCCAACCCACAGCTTAAGCAAGCTACAGTTGCCTCCCTAGAAAAGTCTACTATTTCCATAATATGGAATAGTCACTGAGGTTATATTATCATAGTTGTAAAGTGTGCGAGATCTTCCCAGCCGCACTTGGAAATTGATGCACCTCAGATTGTCAAAGTTTAAAGAGAACACTAAATTACGAACCGTATCAACTAGGAACTCCACAGAATATGTACTTGGTAGGAAGAAACCATAAGCTAAAAAATCCGAAAAAACTACACAGAGGTATCTTCTATTTATTGTAAAATATTTTAAGGGCCCTTTATTTTGATAACTAATTATAAGGTGTCATGTCGTTTATGGTAACTAGCAAAAAGGACCCTATTTACTATTCACCTAATTTGCATAAACGCCCTAGTCTTTTCATATTTATAAATTTACCCCAAATCCTTGAAAACTTACTTTCAAAAGAAATCTAAAATTGTGTTCGTGAAATTTTGCTCACCAATATTACTCAACGCCCTCTTTCAACTGGTATCAGAGCCACGTGATCAAAAATAATTAAGATAATTTAGTTAATTAATGATTAATTAAGCTAATTAACTGTAATTAATGCTTGAATTATCACCTGCTTGTCCTGAACCAAATTATTCACATATTGTTCACTCATCGGAAGACCTTCTCCAGTAGCACCTCAATTGAGCTATATCACTGATATAGTTTCAGAATCAAAAGCAGAATTAGCTAAAATTAAAACTGAAGGCATGGAGCTTAAGAAGCAATTATCTGTAATTCACATATCTGTTAATGAAGTTAGGCATAGTGAAAAATCTAATTCTAGTATTAGTACTCCATTTCAGCATAAATATCCTTTTCAAAACCCCCCAAAAAAAATCCATTTCCTTTGCTTGATATAAAAATTCCAAAAGAAGTAAGAGAAAAATTAGGTAAAAAATCGGCTAAAAAAAGTAGAAAAAGAAGAAGAAGATGGAGTATAAATAGTGTACTCTTAAAGAACTACAAAATATGTTCGAGAAAGAACAAAATTCAGAAGAATTAAATAAGATTATGCGTACGATTGGTGATAAATATGACGTGTTATCTGATAATACTGAAAAGACTAATAACATCCAATTAGAAGAAGAAATATATCAGCAAATGAACCTAATCAAGCTAGAAGATCTTAATGTTGTACTTTTAGAAGAAATTAGAAGAAAATTGGATTAAAAAAATGATAAAATGATTGTTGAAAATGAAATTAATAAAATTAGAGAAGAACTCAAGTTAGGTGAATTTGAAACCAATCTGGTTAATAATGTTGTTCTAAGCCTGAGGAATTCGGTGAACCTTTTAAAAGAAATACTCATTTTATAAGATCTAGATATGTTCCAGCAGGACGTACAATCAATGGGGAAAAAAACCTGACAGGAGAAGAAAAAGAAAATTTTATAGGACGAAGAGCTTTAATAAGCAAAGGGGAGAGAAATATAGAAGAAAATATTATAACAAACCAAGTCCTAAAAAATGAAGATTTTCTAAAAAAGCCGCTTATTGTCGTGCAGGGGAAAACAACTACAAATGTTCGGTATGCTAAAAAGTAGGACATTATGCTAATGAATGCAAAAATAGGAAGAATAACAAGCTTATCGAGACATTAGGGAGCCTAGATTATGTTGAGCTTAGTGAAGATGACGCATTAGATCTAGCCCTAAATAACAACAAAGGAATTGTTGAAATTATATTGGACAATAAATATGAAGAAAGTGATTATGAAAAAACTCGTCTTATGATAGAAAGTAGCTCAATTAGTCTTAGTGAACATTAAGGAGAAGAGTATTGTAGACAATAATAACGAAGAAGTCAAAGGAGATTATGTCCTTCCCATAATCCAGAAAGACATGATCTATAAAAAATTCATTTTTTAACCAAAGAGCAAATACGTATGTGAGATGATTGAAGGAGATTTAGAACTCAAAGATTGTGAGTATGATGTAGGGGAAGTTAATCTCATTAACTGGAAAAACATCCTTAAGCATAACAAAGTTAGAAAGTATAGGTATATTCATGTTGGAAGTGTCCAAGTTCAAATCATGCCATTACAATATTATGGCAAATATATTGATTTTTATGCTTTGCTCTATGATATTAGATATACCAAGTTTAATAATCAAATTATCACAGGGATTAAGATCAATTTATGTAATGGATCAGTAGGATTCAATTATCGACCAAGACATTATGTGAGTATAAAAGATGAGTTTGTTAAGAATTTCCTATCCCTTAAGATAAAAACAGTTGGGATAGACATAAAAAGAGGGGAGTATCCATTAAGAATATTGTGAAAAATTATCTACAAATTAGATAATACTATAGATCTAAAGACCAAGGTCATAATAATAGAGGCAGAAAAATTTTAAAGTCTTACCCCTATGCAAAGAATTTAGAGGATTAAATCTAATCCTCAGGAGATAAAGATTGACTGTTCAAGGATATCTAGCTTTGCGAACCCTAAAAAAATAAACAAGAAAAATGTGATAAAAATTGATGAGAATGGTAAAATAACCATTAAATCCCAACTATTAAGAAGTATGAGTGTAATATCAGACTGGGAAGAAGGATCTTCATCAGCTGAAGAAGAACGTAAAGAAAATGATACAATTAGTATGATTAGTGAAATAAGTAGAATAAGTTTTGAACCAGCAAGACATAGTGTAGACCAAAGTACGAGTCTAGATAGAAAAGTTGTTGGGTACGAAACAAGAACTGTTAGTAAACCAATCTATCAAGATGAATTAGTCAAAAACATGATTATGGAGATTTACTATGAGGCTACCAATACAAATCCTAATAGCATCTGTATCCCGATAAAAGTCTGTTTAGAGGGGTATAATAAATATAAATTGCACGCCTATGTAGATAGTGGTTTTTTTTTGCATGCTTTGGAAAAAGATCATTATTTTCAGGATTTATATGGAAAAGAGCCAAAGTCCTATTGAAAAATTAAGCAAGGCCTACACTCATTAGAAAATTGAATTTACACATAGCCAGCATGGTGAGAATGTAATGCCTGCACAACGAGAGGTAGAATTAACAATTACATTATTCAAGTTATCTATTAAAGTGCAGATTGTCTAACAACAAGAAAAATTATGCAAAGAACTCTATTATGATAATCCTGTTAAATTCTGGGATAAAGATAAAATATTTGCTAAAATCACTCAATTAAATCCCAACACTATTATCTGAGTCAAACAGATGGTGTATACACACCAAGATATCTAAGAATTTGATAAATAAATCAAACAACTTCTAGATAACAGATTAATCAGGAATAGTAAGAGTCCTCACACCAGTCCTACTTTTATGATAAGAAATCATGCAGAAGAAAAAAGAAGAAAAGTAAGAATGGTGATCAATTACAAAAAACTTAATGATAATATTGTCATCGATGGTTATTATATTCCTAACAAAACAATCATTTTTAACAGAATTCAAGGAGCCTCTTGGTTCTCGAAAATATATTACAAAAGTGGATATTGGCATATAAAGATGAAAGAGAAAAGCATTCCTTTAACTGTATTTAGTGCCCTATAGGAATATTATGAATGGATAGTGATGCCATTTGGTCTTAAAAATGCACCTCAAATATTCCAAAAAAGAATGGCTAACATTTTCAAAGACCTTAATCACTGTTGTTTAGTTTACATCAATGATATTCTTGTCTTTTCTAAAATCAGAAAACAACATAAAGATGATGTCTTAGCTATCACTCAAAGATGCATTGATCATGGTATTATACTTGGTAAGAACAAGTGTATTTATACTAAATAAGAAATTGAGTTCTTAGGCTTAGAGATAAAAGCTGGACAAATCATCCTACAAAAGCATATTCTAAAAAAAATAGAAAAGTGTCCTGAAAAGATTGAAGATAGCAAGTAACTAGAAAGGTTTGTAGGATGCCTTACCCATGCTTCACATTTTATTAAAGACCTATCTAAACTAAAAAAGCCATTGCAGCAGAAACTCAAGAAAGAAGTAAGTTGGACATAGACCACCAATGATACAGAGATTGGTCAGAACTTCAAAAACTTCATGTTCTTAATTTGCCTAATGAAGGAGATGACTTAGTTCTTGAGACAAAGGCCAGCAACGAGCACTAGAGTGCAGTACTCAAAATCAAAGAAGGTGAAAAACTCTACAAGTATTACAGTGGAAGTTTTAATCAGACAGAATGCAAATATTCCACGCTGGAAAAAGAAATCCTTGCAGTCACAAAGGGAATTGAAAAGTTATTAATCTTTTTAGTCCCAAAACCTTTTCTTATTCGAACTGATTGCAAAGAAATACTTGATTTTGTGAAAAAAAATTTGATCAAATATGCAAGCACAAGGGCAACTCCTATGTTGGCAATTATGGCTTAACCAGTTTTCCTTCTCTATTGAACATATACAGGGATCGAAAAACTCTTTGGCAGATAGTTTAACTCGAGAATTCACCAATGGTGATCATCAGAGCAGAACTCCTGCTAGAAAAGGAGGAAATCCATCACGAGATGTCATTACTACTAGAACGGTTTACTCCTTCTAGAATTCTATACAAAAAGTAGTTCACATTTTAGTTTGCTATCTTCTACCTACCTAATAGCCTAAAGATTTTCCCTTCTAGAGTTACAAGTTAATTGCCTTAGATGTTCTTATGATATCCAAGAAAAAATAAGTTCTCATGTTCAAGAACAATGGTTCAATGAGTGGTATGCAACCTGTATTGACTATTATCATCATTATTCCCATGATATTTGGGAGTCTTGGAGTACAACGATCTACTTTCTCGATAAGTCTAGAATTGGTGGTGCTAGTTTCCCAGAAAATTCAATCTCTCAAGATGACCCTGTTATTAAAGCCTGGAAATACGAGATGGTACTTTACTTTATGGAAATCCCAGATCCAAAGGTACCCATTTTTCTTAAAATTAACCAAGTTCTAACAATGCATGTTCAGAAGGATCCATTAGATTCTAACATCTTCTGACGGTCTAATAAAAATTCCAAATAATCAATGCTATATGTGGAGGTACATTGTGCACCAATCGAGTATGAAAATGAAAAAGTTAAACCAACCCATTATCTTGTTCAGATTTTTGATTACGACGATCCTTATGATCAACGACAAGAATGGTTTCCAGATTGACGAGAAATAGTTACTAATCCTGCTTTAGCAAGAGCCATCAGTTTTTACAATATTTATCATCAAGTTAGGCATTAATTGAATAAGGAAAAATGGTAATGCATTACAGAAACACTAGTTTTGCCTATGACAATGAGTTTAAAGAATACATAAAGGTGGAAGGAGCAGTCTCAAAAGATACATTTGATTATCTCTTTGATGTTGGAGGTGGAAGATTCTTATCAGAAAAAGAAAAGAAATATCTTCTTGAATTACTTGAAAAATGGAACCCAGAACATCTTCAATTTCATAAAGATTTTGATGATTATTGTTGAACGGTAAATTTACCCATTTTACGTGCCTCTTTCACCCACTTTTTGCTCGTATAATAACTTAATCTTTAGGATTTTTACTTGTTTTATTTATGTTTTGTAGGAAATAACTCAAAATCAAGCAAACATCGCAAAAAGGGACAAAGACGGGACAAAACAGCGAAAACCGATGAAAACCGGCAAAAGTGGGGCAAAACCGGGGGAAACGGGCCACCATGCCAGCAATGTGGCACGGTGTGGCTGTGCCACGTGGCACGACCGTGCCCCCCCAGTTTTGCCGTCTGCTCGGGTTTCTATTTAAGCTTCGTTCGGGCGTTTGTTCGAGGGGGGTCGCTCGGGGGTTCTTCCAGGCGATTTTTAGGGTAGTTTAGTTCAGGTTTTAGCGAATAAAAACTCCAATAAGGGAGATTAGTTTATGATTGAAGATTGTAACATTGGATTCAATCTTTGGATTTCCAGTTCTTCGTTAATTCAAGACTAAGTTTTCTCATCGTTTTTCTAGTTTTTATGTTCTTGTTATTTATGTTTTGTTAAGTTTAATTCTTGTATTTACTTTGTTTAGTTTATATGTTTAGTTTTTGTTGTTAATTTATGTTATTTACTTGTTTAAATTCGTTTTATTTCATTTCCTTCGCTTTGTTCTTCAAGTTCTTGTTCTTGTTGGTTAGTTTAGGTTTCGAAGTGTTTTTGATGTTTGGTTGGTAGATTGTGTTGGCTTGAGTTGTGATTAGCCTCTTGATGGCTAATTAATCTTGTACTAGGCCTAAGCATACCCAATCTGTGCCTAAAACTTAGAGTTTTCCTTCACGCCCGCCAGGTGTTCGATAAAATACTTGAGAGAGCTTTCATCCATATTTTTTGGGTGATTGACTTATGCTGAGAGGTGAGGTCAATTTGCTAGTGTGGGAGAGGGAATAGCCGAGTTCAGGACACGAAAGTAGTATCCGAATCGAACTAGGTCTGGGGTTGCTAGTTTTATGGTCTAATTCGACTAACCCCATGAAAGTAGGTGGTTACACGAATTAGACTAGCTGATGACCCTTGAGAGAGGGCTTGGGTGGTCTTTGATGGTGCAACTGACCATCTCTTGTTCATAGTGTGGTTCGAGTAGGTTAGGACTCGTCTTGGTTAGTTGGTTCATCCATTGGTAAAATCACAACTCTAAGTCGCTTGTTTCTGTGTTTGTAGCGTAGTTCAGTTTTCCCTCTTTTCTTTCGATCTTGCCTAGCTCGATACGTTTTAGCTAGCTCTGGTAGTTGGAAACACAATTCCCTGCGGACGACACCCCAAATACTCAACGATACACCTTGCACTTGGGGTTTATAAACATTAAAACTTTTTCTGCAGCAATTATCCAGATAATAATGGTCTGGAAGATATAATTGGAGATGAAGTCATGCAAAATCTCAATAATGATGACTAGTCTTGTCATCATTAGAAGCTCTGAAAAGTGGTTGCTTAATTATTGTACTATTTTAAAAAGTGTCAGGTCTGTAAAATAAGCAGTCTACTGTAGTCATGTGAAGGTATTGTAACCATGTGTAAAATCAGTGTGTACTGTAGCCAATAGGGCATCCTATGTACTCCCATCCCTCTATAAAAAGAGAGGTTGAGGGCTGAGAAGGGACACGATCATTTGAGTATTGTAGAGCAAAAGAGAAGTTGGAGTTCTTCATTTCTCTATGAGCAAGCATCTCTAATGATCTTAGCTTAAGTCCCTTTTCAAGCTTTCTATTTTCACTTTCAAGCTTTTAATAAAAGAAGTTTCCCAGTAGGGAGCATTATTCAATTGAACCTTATGTTTTAAATATTATAATTTCTTAATTAAAGTCTTACTATCCTTTAAAATACTTAAAACTTAATTAGTGACTATGGTCTGAGGTAGAAAACAAAACAGATCTGTGCTATGCGTGATATAAGATAGGTTGGGTTAAGATTAGCAATCTCAGTAAACCGAAAGCTAGAAGAACGTCGGAGTCCAGCGCCGACTAAGTTCAGATAATGGTCGAAACTTTCTAATTAAGTTTTAATTATTTTGCTAAGCATGGTGGGTATGATATAAGTAGCAGATTGTGATAATTTGTATTAGTACAGTCATTATAAGAAGTTAAATTGATTAAAACAAAGCATATTTCCTATTTAGACACTTAAAATAGCTTATTTGTATAGATAACCCAATCCAGAGGTTTTTTTGCAATTTCTAAAAGTCTAAGGACTAAAATAATAAAAAAAGGACCTAAAAATTGGTTACCTAAAAACATAAGGTACCCCATAATTAGATCTCAAATTATAGGGGTGTAAAAATAGTTACCATCGAGCTTAGTGCCTAAGATTCACTATTGTAAAAAATCCTCTTAAGAAAATTACAGTAGAGTACACTAATCTGATTATGTCTATCCTTGACCACAAATCAATGAAGTTAATAACCTATCTATAAGGTAGAATAATTTGACTGTTGCACGTACATTGAAACTCTCAAACACAAACTAATAAGAGAGATATGAACTACATAATAAGCTCAAACACAAGCTAGTAAGAGAGATATGAACTCCCTAATGTCTTTTGTGAAAATTTGGTGGAGGGGTGCCGGCCCATGCAATTAGTGCAACACATGAGCAACACTTGAGAGTCCCAGCAGCAAGCTACTGTAATGGACCCTCCCCCTTAAAATATATCGATTGAATTATCGTCGTGGAGAAAAATGTTGATCAAATGAATGAATGCCGTGCTCAAAATCTAGATTTTAGTCCATTTTATTCTTTCCTACTCGATGATCAAGTTTTGAT
This sequence comes from Carnegiea gigantea, assembly GCA_029747015.1. NCBI lineage: Eukaryota > Viridiplantae > Streptophyta > Magnoliopsida > Caryophyllales > Cactaceae > Carnegiea > Carnegiea gigantea. The sequence goes on along the minus strand of JAKOGI010000472.1, from coordinate 480,677 downwards.
CCAAACTATTGAAATTATTCTTTTGGTAAAATGCATTGTTTAAGGGCGAAAAATATCAATTGAATTGTCGTTGTGGAAAAAAATGTTGAGTATCAAGCTCAAAATCTGAATTTGAGTCTGTTTTAAAATTTTCTATTTGATGATGAAGTTTTGATCCAAACCGTTGAAATTGTTTTACTGGAGAGTTGACTGAATTATTTTAGTGGCAAAAAATATCGATTAAGTTGTCGTAATCAAGATAAATATAGATCAAATGAAAGAAATTTGAGCTAAAAATTTAGACTTGAGTTTATTTTAATCTTTTCCATCGGATAGTCAAGTTTCGATTCAAACTATTGAAATCAAATTTTTCATCTAAATTCAGCTGACCATATTATTAAAAAATTGAATGAGAAAAATCAACTTTCTATCTTCTCAAAAAGGAAATCATTTTCCTCAATTGGGGGGAAAATCATTTTGCCCCCAATCAAACACTACCTTAATATCATTGCAGGTCAATGATCCACGTATCAGAATCATAATTTATGGTACCTTATCATTGGATGGTTTAATCTAAGCCAAAAGGCCGAGAAAGGTATACTTTAGTCCATTAAGCATACCTCCATTTATTTTCTCTGTGTTGAAGCCATGCTTTTCATTTCTCAATGTGGCAGAAAATTAATACCTGATGGCATAGGATGATGACTCAAGACTCAATGTTTTTGCACAATTGCTGGAGGCATTAGAGTACTGCTAGTAGTCATAAAACATACTTAGGAGACCTGTATAACCATAAAAGGGGAAGGTTCTAACACTCAAAATCAAACCATCCAAATAGGGGCAGTAAGAAATTAGAAATTGGGGGGGGCAACATGGTGGAGTGTAAGTCTTCCAAAACCAAGTCGAAGAAAAGGTCTTCAAGGTGGACTCAAGGTGGCCACATCAACAATTATCGAAAAAAAAGTCTTCCACAGCCAATATCACAACTGGATTCAAGGTGGCCATATCAACAATTGCGTAACTTGTGTTCAGGTGTTGCCAAGTGTTACACCAAGGCTGTCACCCCCTATCTCGTGACCAACCTCTAGTCCTCTCAAAGTCAATTGACAATATAAGACCAAACCAGAATGTGGGGAATAAATCTCAGGACATTGTGCATTTCATCAAAGAATCATGTTAATCTACTTGCTTAAAAGGGCACAAGACCAAAACAATAGAGAAATAAAAATGCATTGCTAGGCACTGCCGTTATAAAATCTTAGTTCCCTCATAGTTATGAAGTTAATACTTAGTGAAACTTAGTTTACAATCATAGAGAACCCACGCAGATTTCTTACAAATTTCCATGATTAACATATAAAACAGCATTTAGAACTCCTTCAATAGCCAAAATCGCACTTCCTTTACTTCCTTAATCTTGTGATGCTTATAGCTTGCAAAAAAAGCATTGATGCTCATAACTTAGTAAACTTATGGAAGGTCTTAGTAGCTAGTCGTCAAGTGATTCATTAGAAAAAAAATTAAACGACTACTTTCTTAACTTCTCAACTTCACACAAAGTTTGTGCCCAACTTTAATTGTTACAGATGTGGCAACACAAAAGCAGAACCAGTTTATTTATTTGTGAGGCGCAAGCAATAGAAGAAGTGGATGTAATAATTCAAAAGAACACTTAGCAACTTCATACGTAGGGTTTTCAAACATCAAGTTCTATGAAGCGTTACCCCTGGCTTCAAGAAAACAGGAATGCAAAAAACATAAGAACCTGAAGATCAACTAGAAACAAGCTGCACCAGGTGAAGAAGACGACTCATCTTTAAAATTGCAAGCAAAGAAGTATTACCTATGGCCAATGTCAAATAGTGGAACATAACAGTGACCTTCCTTGACTACACCTTCAAGCTACTTCGATAAAGGCATGAACAAATTGGCCCTTGTTCTACAAGACATAAATTTCAGACCACTGCCTACTACAATAACACATACAAGCATGCATATACTGAGTAATCCTAACCTTACTTGAGTAATCTAAAAGACAATATCGTCCTTAATAGCAACAACAATTGAGATACTTCAATGGCTATATAATTTGGTATGCAATTCCAAATCCGTAAAACTAATAACTAGAATTGGTAGAGTATATTAGGTAGGATTAGGTAGTTCAGACCTCTATACTTATATATGATTTTTTTCGAGATTGGGTAACCGTACGACATTGAGTAACTGGATGGAGTAATTGCGCCACAAGACTATAAAGGTAAGCAGTCAAGAACATAGAAACATACTTATTTGGACAGGGTCAATGGGCGACCAAGAAGGTTCATAGCATAGGTAGGTGGCCTCTATTGCACTTTTGGGGGTGCGTCTGCCTAACATCTCCCCAAAGTGGGAGAGCATACGTCATAATTTATGTTAGCGGGGGCCTGCATTCGAGCAGCCCCTGAACCCATTCCAGTCTTAAGTCTGGTTCTGATTTTCACTATAGCAGCTATAACTTGGCATCTAATCTTGAACTTTAAAAATAAAGGGAGTCACAATGAGCTTCAAATTTCTAACCAAGGGCCAACTATTAAAAACTACAGACCATATGGATCCATTACCCAAATGTCACGGCATAACGTTGCTAGATATACTTTCACTGGATAGCCGGAGAGAGGAATTCTCACAATGCTATCATCTAGTATAAGCTTCCAAGAAGATAGAAAGCGATATAGTTTCACTTGGATAGCCGGAGAGAGGAATTCTTGTAGTGCTATTATGTAGTATAAGCTTCCAAGAAGATAGAAAAGTGATCTTCAGTACTAGCTAGTGTAGACTATAAAGATTAGAGAAATTAATACAACACCATTATAAAACACACAAATGTTGGAGCAGATGAACAAAACTTCCAAATAACTGCACCAGCTGATATAAACAAAAAGTAAATTCTAAAGTGAAAAAGGGAAGCAAAAGAAGGAAACAACCATGAATAATGAGATGCAAAGTAGTGGTCAAAAAGCTAAGTAAAACCCGAATTATTCTTGATAGGGAAGGAAGATTCCTAGAAGCACACCAAAGCAAAGGAAAAGAATAAACATCTATCATTATATCAAACTATGCTTCTCATATATACATGGATAATCAATAGAGAATATGTAACATTTTCTCAGAAACAAATCAATTTAAGAAACCCTTAGAGCTTGTCACTTTTTGGTTCACTTTCAAAGGGCCAAAAAAAAAGTTGCCTGTGAAAATGTCCACCTCAGACTCAAGAACAGAGGTGATGAAGCCTTTGGTGATCAAAGTTGCATTCCAACTGTTCTTTCTATTGGATCTTATATCTGTGTGAAAATAATCTGGGCACGTTCAAATTCACAATGAAATCTTCCACAACTTGAAGATTAGAGCTTCCATAATGGCCATAATTCAACATCTACTGAATGCCCAGAAAGTGAAGATCAAGGTGGTATAAGTTTGCAAGATGGGCAAAAGTCTAACTTGCAGAACAAGTCGAAATTAGAAATTCTAGTTTATAACCTTGAGAACAGGGAATGGAATTCAGAGGCGCGGTGCCATCGAAACCAAAGCTTGAAGGATAAAGAATTTATGCTTACAGAGATGAGGAATATGATGATAGAGAAAACTCAAGCCGAGTTCTTTCTCAAGGAGATTTCTTTGATGGAAAGGAAAACAAGAGGATGGGGGAATTGGTAATTGAGTACACTACACTTATGCAAAAGATTGAACATTTGAAGTTGGAAAATAGGCTACTTAAGAGGAAGACAAAGAGCATAAGAGAATAGCAAAACTGAGACTGAGGGTTTTAAGGAAGCAGAAATTGGACATTGAAGCAAGAAATGCAGAGGTGCTGAGGAATCGAGAAGAATAGAGAGAGGGAAAATCTTATACAAGAATTAGAAGATGAAGTTGCTCAATTGAAAGGAGCAGTTGATCACTTGCGGAGGGGAAAAAAATTCAGCTCTTGAACAAGCTGGATCTTGTTGAGAAGCTCTCAAAATCATCAAATCCAGAGGTATGATCCTCTAGCAGTTGTACAAGCTTAGTTATATATTTAAATCAGAGCATAGGAATCACATCATTATGATTAACTGGGTTTGAATAGGTGGATGGGACACCTGACTCCGATTGGGTATTAGTCATTCAATATATTGTTGTTTGTTTGATAAATCTTTATGAAAATGCAATAGAGTAGTGCACGAATTTCAAGTTAGGTCTAATTTTTATTTCACGTTTGACTTGCTTTTTGATTATATACTAAAACAGTAGCATGCTTGTTAAATTTTACTGATTACTAGTACATCTCGAAGTCTTACACACACACACACACACACACACACATACACACACATACACACATAGAGGCACACACAAATATATATATATATATATATATATATATATATATATATATATATATATATGTATATATATATACACACGTAGTTTTTTTAGGTGGAAAGATTCTATGGAGAATTGGAAGCAATGAAGAATTGTAAGGAATGATAAAAAAAGTAGTTAGAAATTAGAAAAAAATTAGACCTAATGACTAAAATATATGTAGCCAAAAAGCTTTTAAAAATAAACTCATAGTCAGGATACTTAGCAAAGTCAATATACAAAGAATGTCCATATTATCCTTAGGATTGGAATAAAGATGTTCCATTACTTATAATCAATTGAAAATTATATGTACAGTTTGTCCTAATCCTATAGCCAATCCTAGGAATTTGCAGCATCCGATATCAATATAAAGCAGTCACCACATGTTCAATGAAAACGAACCCACAATGCCAAAAAGCATCTTCGGTAGGTTACATAACTTTGAGACAAAGATGGGGTAATCTATGCTATTACCTGCAAAATTGGTATAGTTTGTTTTGTTCTTTTGGGTTATCATTTCTTAGAGCATAAAGTTCCCATTGCTGCTAATAAAAATTCGCTGGACCAACCCACGTTATTAGTGTGTCAAAATCTTATAAATTGTTGAGATCGTAGGTCATTCAAAGCATACATGTGCATATTGTAATTTGCAAACTTGCATCCTAGATAGTCTAATTAACATGAGTTAGCGTTGGTTTGATTTAAGGAAAAAGGGGGAACCTTTAGAATCATACTGAACTATTGTTAGTATCTAATTGACAATTAATAACAGATTAATATAGATTTTATAAAAAATTCTTAGTTATATTGGTGTGTATCTAGTAAGATATATATAGGCACATGATAATATATAAACATTGTTGTCTAGATCAACCTAATATAGAGTGTCCTATAACAGCAAGGATCATTGATAATAATTAGTACCTTGGGCTATGGGTTTGATGCTAAACTGTCTCTTTTTTACTCATTCTGTATCTTTTTCTCCCTCAATTTCTTTTTTTTGGGTAAATTGTCAAGATACGATTCCTACATTTCTTTACATCAAGGCTAACAAGTTTTCTTTGGGTGATTAAAGTGATTATTGTTGTTTCTTTTCCTATTTGACTTCTACTATAACTAAAAATGCTCATTCAAAAGTTGAAAAACTGAAAGACTTGTGGCATTTGTTTAGATATTAGAAAAGTTTTTCAAAGAATTTCATGTTGTTAGGATATACTACGCCTATTTTTATAAATATTCTACATTTTTGATTATTTATATGAGTTTATTGCATTCTTTTATTTTCTTACTTCCTCATATAAGATTTTTTTTTGCATAATTGGCTACTATCTATTTATTTTTTATTTTTTTATTTTGCCTAATTAATCTTATTATTATATACTTTGGTGATCATTTTGGCAAATCTACGCAAAATTTTTCTGTTGAATAAATTTCAAGTTGTTAACATTAGGTCAAATAATGAACCTTTATTGGTATTTATTAAGACTCTTTGTTTTTCAAATAATGATCCTTTACAATATACTGGATGAACCTTTTGAGAGGGAGATCAGTTTCTCTAATTTGCAAAACTTTTTTTTTTGAAATTAATTATTAATTCTAGATTCTAAGTTGTTAACCTTTTACAAAAATCTCAATTTGCAAGTAGAATTAATTAAGGAAAAAAATTAATAAACTCCAGATGTTTAGCATTCTTCTTTATGTTTGACTGATGAACTGTTATATATATCTAATGGACTTTTAAATATATTTGATGAACTCTTTTATTTTGCAAATGATGAAACTAGTTTTAAACAAGGAAGCTTTTTTCTATTGGTGTATCTAGCATGGTACAACCAAGTCTGTGATAAACATGCTTGTATTATGTTAAAGTCTCAAAGGTCAAAATATACTTAACGTCATTCATAATATGAATCGCTCAAGATATTATTTTCAAAAGAACTGTATGGAGGTTATTGAATAAAAAAGTATACTGATGAGTCAATATGACCCTGTCATTGCAGTAATCTCATAAAAGTCTCTCAATGCTAATCATATATATGGCTCCAAAATTATTAACTTGATCTAAATTTTGAAGATTGGGTTCGATATGCAGATTGAACTCGGGCTGCCAAAGAAGGATTACGAAAAGGTCCTCAAAGAGCTAGAACAACTCCAGAAGGATTGAGCATATGAAGCCAAGGAAATGGCATACTTGAAATGGAGCAATGCCTACTTAAGGCATGAACTACTAAGGTGCCATCAGCAAGTGAACAAGGAACATAATGGCCACGTATCAAAACCGGAGCGAGAAAATGATGAATCAAGGATCAATGGAGAAATACAAGGTTGTAATTGCTCACTGGGTTAGGTATCTCCATCACTACTGGACATGTACACTTGAGGAGAAGGAGGCTTGTTCAAAAATTTAAGAGATGGGATGAGGGAGGGAAGACTGAGGAGAAAGAAAAGAGCAAAATAAGGTGTTTCAGCATGCATTCTGGTCATGAAGAAGCTGATGATCAGTTTGTCCATGCAAGAAAGTCATGCTTTAGTGTCTAAAATCTTTGGCGTTATTTGTTACACAATTGTTACATATTAGTTAGTTATACTCGTTGCACTAGTGGCTAGCTACTAGGAGTTTTAATTTGCATTAATTGTTCATATTACTTGATTGCATAATTCATTTTTTTTAAGTGTTTAATAAAATTAGCTATTTTTGAAGAGGATCCAATAGTAAGAGAAAGAAAGTCCTACTAAAGAGGGCAGAATCCATATGAGAAGTCCAAATAAGAGACTATCCTTATATTGCCTAAGAGGAAAATCGTGGTGGAAATTTAGAGTAGAATCCATTAGAGGAACCTCGCCAATCAAGCAAATATATAAGTTTAGAGATAAGAAGTAAGTGGTGTGACTTTCAATATCATGATCACAACGCATAAGATTGCGAAGACCTAGATAGGTTAATCTAAGACTTGGCAACTAAGGGTAAGCTAGACAGCCACTTAAGGTGTAGGTCCTATGTGAGAAAAAGAATGCATGGCAGTACGACTTTCAGATATAATGCTCGCTTTGTAGAGGAGGAACTCCAAGGAGTGGTACAAACAACCTCAAGAGGTTCCCTTTAGCGAGGTTGTCTAGAAGAGCACTCCAAGGACATTTAAGGCCGTTGAAAAACTCCGTTAGGCATAGAGTCAAGGATTGCAAGCACACAACCTAGAATGGTGTTTGAGCAGGTCAGATCCTCGATCATCCTCATGATGACCCTATTATGATCAAACTGCTAGTAGGTCCAAGTCTAACATTGTCCAGAGAATATCCCACCACATCTTCTGCTATGTTGTAGAATGTATGCATTAGTTGAACCAAAATAAAAATCATTAAGCAAGGAGAACTTAGAACAATTAATCTCAAATTAGGATTTTCATCACAAAATAATAGAGCACTAACCCTCAAGTTGAATTTATATACAAGTGTCGAGCTACTAAGTAGCATCACTAGTGGATGTTCCTCCTTGCTTCTTCCAATGCAATTGACGTTAATCAAGACTCTTTGACCATAAATATTTAAAATAACCAGCAGAATCGTAGCCAAAAGACATGATTGCAAGTTCAAATAAATAGAAAGAAGATATGAATAATACTAACATACCAAAGTGAAGTACCTGGCGTGAGCCAAAAGCGGAGAACATAAATGAATAATACTAACGATAAGAAAGCAATATCTTTTCCACTACAACAAAGCCAATGCTTTACCTGCCCAAAAAGGCAAAAACTAAAGTAAATGACCATCTTTCACTCCTTACATTGCTTCTAAGAGTTGCAAGAGCCTTTGGTTGTTTTTCTATCATCTGGTTCTTAGGGACCACTTAGTGTGATCAAGACATAGTTCAACATGAGATGTCGACTTATAAAGTCTCCCAGGTTATTTTAGGTTTAAAATGCATTTTTATAATTCCTCTCTTTAAAACAGCCATACACCCCTTAACATAATGGTTGTCTTCATTCATCTTATAGAAGATCTCATATTATGAATTTCGTACCATATTTCAAATTCCTTTATGAACTTGACCCCATTTCTCTCCTAAATTTCAAGAATCTTCTGATCAAGACCTTAAAATTCCATAAAGATCTTTTAAGCTTAAAACTCAAAAGGAGCTCCTTCAAGTACTTATTTAAGAACTTAAGTTGCAAAATAAAATGAAATAGAATTATCAATACTATGAGTTGACAATGTCCTGCAGATGTACCATCAAACCTTAGCATAAATCTTCCCAAATAATGGAGCTTGACAACATGAATAATTAGAAAGCAGTTGTATAAGAGCAAGAGAACTCATCTGTAAAAATTCCCTTCAAAAGATCAACAACAACTACCTCTTCAAACTTGAATGCACGACATAAGATTGCATACTTACAACTCCCTCCTTCCTCAGCCTTCATGGAATCCCTAGCTAATGGTTCTGAAAAGAAACAGACCTGCCTTGAGTTGTTATTAGTAGTGCTATAAGAGCACTAAGTGATCAAATTATATATCAGAATCCTCGGCATGGCAAATATACTACATGTTCGAAATTACTAGGTAAAGTTCAAATGTTTCCGCCCAACTAGTAACATGACACCCTCTAATTCGGTAGTCAAATGCTTATCAGCTATTAAGTTAGTTCCCTCTAATACTAGCAGTATTTCTTTAGCGTAGAGTAATTTTGGATTGCATCTCTCCTCTAATTTTAGACCAACAAGTTAATTCCCCCGGAATTACACAATACTATCACCTCTGCCAAATACACATGACACTGTCACCATTACCATTTTTGTACGACGTATATGACATGAATTCCTTTGCCTGCTAAGCATACATCAAGCCAAAACCAACTAAACCGTCTATGACTCCAGCATCAAATAGTCTTATGATTTGCTTGGGTGCGCCAGGCCCATGCAGCAATTCAATGCATGGATAACACTCAAGGATCCCAGCAGGTTGTAGCAAGCTGCTGTAATTAACCCTCCCCCTTAAAAAATTAATTTAATATCATTATGGATCAATGGGCCATGTATTAGATATTAAATAAGAACATATACTATTCTTGATCTTAGCTAAAAGGTCGGGAAAGGTATGCCTTTCTTTTTATCTCAAAGATCTTCCTATATAGTCTCTCCTTGCCCTATGCTCACGTATTTCTTCTGGTGTGGGACAAAGCTAGCTCAATTGCTATAAGCTCTGCCACCAAACACTTATTGATAAATAACCAAAATGGGAAACTATATTGCTCAGCTACTGATGTGCACTTAACATCACACAAAACAGCAACAACTTATACCTTTAGCTGGAGAGAAACTCATATTTTGAATGGGCACAACTGACCCGAACTTGATACTCAATATGACCTTATAACCAAAACTAGCCTAAACCACAGATGAGTCATTCAAAAAGACTAAATTGATCAAAGTAAACATGATTGACCAACATTGATTACATTTTCTGATCAGGCTTAACTAAATGAACCAAAAAATTTGTATGAACTTAACTCGACCTAAACCTTATCCAAACTGGTTGCCAAGAGTTATGTGAATATGACTTAACCTCCTTATCTAGATTAACATTTCATGGACCTGAAATTACCATGCCTGGGTCCATTTACAACACTACCAACTAGTCCAAGCATAGGACTAGAACAGGCTAGTGAGGCATTTCCTTGTGGTAGTGGAGGAGGAAGAAGAACTGGCCAAAAAATTTAGACCATTTCTCGATTTGTGCATATCATCCTTGTGTAAGAGCCATCTAATCTTCTCTGTATCATTCCAATTTTATCAGATGTATCCGAAGAGACAATAAGGTTGCTGAATCCTAAACATATGTAGTAAACACTAGCATCACAAAACATAGTGGTATTAGTTTATAGGATTATTAGCACATATCAATATTGGGATCACATCAAACCAATAATAAATTAACCATAAAGTTCAAGCTCTCTTACTACCCAATCCCATCTAGTCTTAACAAACCCACCTCACTTTGACACGCCCCCCCCAAAAAACAAATAGCTTCAATTACTGAAAATCAATCCAGTAAACTTGGGACTTAGAAGGATAGAAGGACTAACGCTAACATTCGGAGAGGATGCCTTCCTGCAATCCCAATGAAGAACTCATATTAAAAACGGAAAATTACATTGACAAATTGATGAGTTCCCTTTCTTGCTAGAAACAACAAAATATTAAACCAAGGTAATGTCATGGAGTGTCAGCTAAAAATGTTCGCTTGGCTAGCGTCAACTACTGTCTTTCTTAATAGTGTCAAAATTCTAGCACTTTAGGAACTGAAATAAATGGATCTTAGACCCGTTTCAAGGCAGAGCGAGAGATCAAAAGGTCTGCTATCGAGTACTGTCAAAGTAAGACTCTCAACACTAGTAGTTGTCGAGTTAATACTTAAACAATAAATAATTATTGAGAATTCATTTAGAGTTTTCATACATATTTTCACAAGTGACTTATGAGCCACCTAGAAGAAACTCTTTTAAGTTTCAACAGGCAAAAAATGATCACAATTATTTATTCTCGTGCTTCTCATGACATATAAACAAAATAACAGCCATACATGATGGAGCTTCATTTGAGCCTTTAGGAATTGGATTATAGAAGGAAAAGTTTTCACCTTTCAATGCCTAAATATCATACTCTTTTGTCATAAAATTTGGACAAATGAGATAAGGATACATACAATTTTTTCCATCTTCAAAGGTACACAACAACCACATCTTCTACTTCATTCCTCATTTTGCATCAAAGAAAGTTATGGAAGGCTCATACATAAAGCCTATTTGTTGCTCTTGGATCAAAGGCTTCAATAACCTTAGGGAGCTCCATGGAACTGTGACAGGACAAAGGGGTAACATAGGAAAACATTTGCCTCCTAATAAGAATGTCTGGAGAGAGTAATTTGGATGATTTCTTGATGCTCATTTTAGTTTGGAACAGCTGGTGGGGAAAAGAGCTTGTGTTGTGGTTTAGGGAAAGAACTTTCTCTGTGTTCTAACATTTATTCGACTCCTTTATCCAAATATTATTCAAGATTTGTATTTGATTTTGTAATTGGTTTACCATCAGTTGGGATCACTAGAGCAATTAATGCACAAAGGTGAGAATTTTTCACAGTCTGTGTACTTTTTGATGGAAGATTTTGATTTTAGGTTATGCTCTATTGATGGAGGTTGCAAGCATCAAAAATCTTGATGTTAGGGATCCAGTTTCCATTTCTTTCTTTCTTATTGATTTGATATTAATACCTTTTGTCAATTAGTATATATTGATAATTTGGGTGCTTATCTCTATTACCGATTAAAGAATGGATATGAGGACTTTATTTACTCAACTCAACTACCCTATTGTACAATTGAGGGCAATTTGAACCTTCTTGTTCACTCTTTTATAGTTCATACATTTTGACCTATTGAGGATACAATATTTATGGAACATTTAGAATTTAAATTTTATGATATCATTATTTAGATACTCATGTATAATCACCTTGAACATATGGAATATAAATTCTAATTAATCAATTCATATTAAAGAATCATGCAAGCATAACTGACAAATTAAAAAGGATAATTCACATTTTATCTAATTTCTTATGAATCAAATTATCAGGTGTATCGCTCATCTTTATTTGTTGGACTTTTGCTTCATAATTAGCCACCAGTATATATGAAAATTTTAAAACCAGCCTAAAATAACATGACAAATTTAAAAAGCATACATTTTGAACGTAAAAAGGAGTTAAAAAAAATTCACAAATTCACGCGAACTATAACATAACAGTAACATTTTATAAGTGCAAATGATACAGAAAGTAAAATTGGGTGAAGAAAATTTATTCAATATATCAACAGGTTCGAGAGAGTGAAAAACTCTAAATTTCAAGATTTTAAACCTAAATCCTAATTATCAATTACCTAAACCCCAAGCCAAAAGAAAGTAGGACAAAAACAAATAAATGTACACTATTATTAACTACTTTATAACTAGATAAGGATGAGAATCTGCCATGTGATTTTTTATTAGTTAATAAGCCATAGCATTTCCTATAATTGGTATGCGTCACATTCCTACCACTGCTGTTGAATTCATGTATTGATCATTCTTGCTCACTTTCATTTGTCTACGCAGAATCATCCCCACATTAAATGCCTCTATTTCCCCCCTCTCTCTTCTTAAATGGTGCACAATGAATAGTGCTTTTCATTACCTAATACCAGAGACAAAAAGGTTTCCACCTTCTCTTCATTTCTGCTCGGAAAGTTGTATGCCATTGGCATGTGGTCTGACTTATTTCGAATAGGATGTAAGGCACCAATAATAAATTTTTGTTAATATAAATTGTGATATAGCTACATATATGTGAAAGTTTTAAAATAAATTTTGACGAAAGAATACCATAATAATATGGTATATGACCTAGTTTAAAAATAAATTTCTATTTGAACTACTCTATTTAGATTATTAGTCAAACACTGTGGTTATACTCTCATTTGGATCTAAATGTTCTGATGTTTAAATTTTATCGTTCGAACTTGTGATATGAACTTATGACATTGCAGTTGATATTATAGTGATCACTGAACTTGGATTCCATTTTGAAATGTTGGCTGGTTGTCTAAAATATGTTATATGCTTCTATAGATTTTGACTAAAACTATATCTGTGTTTAGCTGTCTAATGTTTAAATTCGATTGTCCAATTTGATTCAACAAAATTAGCTCAAACACTTCAAACAATCCAATCTAGAATCACTTTTCAATCCTAAAATATCCAATTTTTTAGACTTCTTATTTATACAATAATATTTTGAGCAGATTTATTTTTTAGAATGGATAAATTCACATACCTAATCATGTTGATATTTGCCACCCCTATTGGATACCAGAATCTTTGTGACTTTGCATTTTTTTCTTCTTTTTTTCCTGCCTTTTGGGTGTGAAGATCGAATGTGGACACTAGCTAGATAACAATATTCCATCCAAAAAAAAAGGTTAGATCGTAATATGGTATTCCAATCTCAATGTAGAGACGTCTGTGTCCTTCAATACATGTTGACATTTGAAAGACTAAACAAAGAAATACAGAAATCCATTGTATTCTATCTTAGCATTCCGATTAACAAATGTTCGTATGTTCCTATTATATTCATAAATATGGTCGATAGGTAAGACTCAATAAGGTATGTTCATGAATCCAAATCAAATACAAACAACAATTTTAGTTTCAAAAGCTTTCATTTTTGATGCAAATGTACCAGTGGTTTAAAAAAAAAATTCATTGGTTGAGAAGCAATTAATGCTTAATTCATTTTTATTAAAAATGGTGATGATCTGTCTCTTGTAGTAGAATGCTTCATGATCGTTGTTGTTGGTGAGAAGTTTGTTGGTTTCCTCTTTTTTTTTTTTTTTCCCTCTCTCCTTACCCTTTGTCCCTTTCCCTTTTCTTCTCTTTCTTCATCGTGACCCTCCGGTTTCAATTTTCAACCACTCCCATGGTCAAAATATGAAAGAAAAATGGGAAAAAGGAGGGAGATATTTGGTATTAAGGACAGACGGTGCATTAAATATGCAACATCCCATTTTCCCTACTCCGCTCAGTATTTGGTTACATAACCTCTAATAGTTGTGCCTCAAGGCATTTTGTGAATTGAGAGAGAGAATCAGGGGGCTTTCTTGCAGGAAAAAGCTTTGTTACTCAAATTCTTAAGCTCATGCTAGCATTGATGTGCCTTGATTGGACAAAATTCACCCCAAAGTTTTAGGCAAAGTGAGAAATCAAGAACCCCATGGTAATGCAAATTTGTTTTTGAGCTCTTATCCATCTGTTTTTCTTTTTGTTTGTTCATTTATTATTTGATTAATTTATTAATTCTTTTTTCTTTTTACATATATACTTGTTGGGCTACGTCTATTTCAGATTGCCTATCTGATGTTCATATTTTGGCCTCTCCTACATTGCATACGTGTTTTAAGGATATTCCAGCCTAGTCTTTACAACATCTGCACGGATGCATTGCAAGAGTAATACTATGTGCAAGCGACATTTGAAAATTGTCTATGAAATACAATAGTGAACACTTATTTTTATATAATAATTAATATCATTTTGCCTATTTCAACTATGATTATTTAGAATGAAAAATTGATTTTCACTTGCAGAAAATTGGCTCAAAAATTAGAAGATTCATTGTTGGTGGCATTTAGGTTTGTCAAAAGTGACCAAAGAGGAGCGCGTCATTTTTCTCCTTACTTGGATGTCGATCGTGGTATCCTTGTATTATCATAATCATTAACTAAGAAGGGACATATGCAATGTACCGCATGAGAAATGAATGGAAGCTTCCAATGCCTATAATGTTTGACCAACATAATTGTAGGAGACAAAAAATTCAACGATAAATCAAGTGGTGCCGCGTGGAAAATGAAATATTTTTTATTTTGCCCAATTATACTCCGCCACGTGCTACACATTTTGCTGAAAATAAATTCTTATTCCTTTTTAGAAATAATAAGGAAGAAACTCTAATTCTGACTTCTCTATAAAAAGGGAGCCACTCCTCTTATTTTAGGGGTTGACATTCAGAAGAACTCATAAGAGCTCAAAAATTCTCTCTGGATGAAGACAACAAGCACTCCAAACATATATCGTCCACTCTCAGAGACCAAACTATTTTCTTGGTAGAGATTAAGCCTATTAGACCCTCTCTCGATACCAAATTCATTCAAGATTATTCTAGGAGATTGAATCAGAGGATTTGCTATACTTGTTCTTGTAACCATTATACAAAGATTGTACCCATAGATACAATATCAATAAAAAAATTCGATTTGCTTATTAATTTTTTGTCTAATTTATTTTAAACTCGAAATTTGTGTTTATAAATTTTTGACATGCCCGGTGGGACATCTCTACCTCTCATCTCTTTTTCAAAAGTACAAATCTTATATTCCTTCAAGACGACATGACCCCTAAGAATGCTACCTCTCAAGCTTCAAGGAAAGCTATCCAGTCCACATCTCAGGGATCGACAACTGCTAACGACACATCTGATAGGATTATAACTAGAAGTATGGCAAAAGTTATTGCTACAATTGCCATAGGGCAATCAGTTGTGACTGCCACATTGCGGTCCCATCAAATTCAAAATTTTGACTCCAAAATTTCTGATGGAGTCAACCAAGCTACTTCTCTTGCTTTGAAGCAAAAGTCTATCGCCAGCCTCAATATACCACAAATGATACCTCGTGGGATGGATGAACTTCAAACGCATATCAACCCTACCTTCCAGCCCTTTGGTTTGGAAGATGATAGTTATTCGAGGTAGTGATTCCTCTTCGACGTCATCAAAGAAATCACTCTCTTCTCATGCTAAAGTTGAATCCTTTGACACTGTCACCATGCCAATTATGGTGACGGAGGCTATCAACTTTAAGGAACAACTAGCAAGCGTGAAGGCTACATTGAATCGACTTTCTAAAGAGAGTACAGAAAAGGATGCTCAAATTAAGCGCCAGAACGAGCAGATTGCTAAGTTGACAAAGAAGTTAGAAAAGAAGTCATCTGAAGCTTCTAATAAGAACTCGGGCGTCACAGATTCTAACAATGAGTCTAATCACAAGAAGAATTTGATGATGGACGCATGCCAAAGAAGGACTCTGTGTTGGATTCGATGTTTGTTGAGCAAATTCAAAGCTTAATTGTGAGTGCGGTTAAGGCTCAGCTAATCGGAGGAAGTCCCAAGCGAAACTTGTACACGAAGCCTTATACATAGAGGATTGACCTGCTTCGTATGCCCCATGGCTATCAAACCCCTAAGTTTAATCAGTTCGATGGAAAGGACAACCCCAAGTAACACATTACACATTTCATTGAAACATGCAATAACGTTGGAACTGAAGGGGACCGATTAGTGAAACAATTTATCCGATCCCTCAAAGGTATTGCTTTCGACTAGTATACTGACTTAGAGCCTGAATCCATCAATAGTTGGGAACAAATGGAGCAGGAGTTCCTTAATAGATTCTACAGCACTTAGCGCGCTGTTAGTATGATAGAACTAATAAATACTAAGTAGTGAAAGGATGAACTTGTTCTCAACTACATTAACCGTTGGAGATCTCTTAGCTTCGAGAGTAAGGATCGTTTGTTCGAGGCCTCCACTATAGAGATGTGCGCTCAGGGTATGGAGTGGGACTTACTGTATGTGTTACACATGAGTAAGCTAAGGACTTTCCAAGAACTAGCTACCAAAGTGCATGACATGGAAATGGTGATAGTGAACCGTCATCGTAAGTCGTCTATCTCTTTTGAATTTAAGAAGGACAAAGGTGAGACCAAGAAGAGAACTAAGCCTTTGAAGGCACCGACAAAGGTATCCATGGCCATTTTCGCTGAGGAACCTGTACGGATTTCAGGGAAATCTAGGCCAGGCGAAAAGAAAGGATCATCCTCAAGGGATGGTGGGATGAAGTGACCTACACTAAAGGAGCTTCAAGAGAAGAAGTACCCATTTCCTGATTCAGACTTGTTAGGAATGCTAGATGATTTGCTTGAGAATGGGATTATTGTACTCCCTGTACCAAAGCGGTTTGAAGAGGCTGGAAGAACTAGTAACCCAAAGTACTTTCGCTATCATTTAATCATTAGCCATCCTCTCAAGTTGAAAGAACATATTATACAACTAGCTAGGGATGGCAGGATCATATTGGACTTAGATGACTCCTCTGGGACTAATCATATTTTTGCTAACGTGGAGTACTCTCCTCTATTATAATAGCAAAGGCCTACTTGATCTCATGAGCAAAGGGACAGTAGCATAATTGCCTCTCAAAGAGAAGAACTATTCACCATTCAGTTTGGAAGCCTGGAACCCATCATTATCCCCTTAATGGTTCCGGGATCGATGGTGGAGACCAATCTTTCTCTGATTAAGGACGAAGAAGGATGGACACTCGCCATTCGAAGGGGGCCAAGGAATCCAAACCAAGCTCAGGCACCACCCCTTCATTGAAGAAAAAGACATGGTAGGAGGAAGACTCCTTGATGTGCAAAAAACAAGAGAAGGTAAAAAAAAAAAAAAAAAAAAAAACAAGAGATAGAAAATTCAGCCTATCAATCTACTCGAGTAGGAGCCGTTTGTTCCTATCACTCTGGAGGAATTTTTCCCAGCGTGATTTTTTTTGAAAAGGTCATTATTAATATGACTTCATCTTATGAGCTAGAGGACAAGGAAGATGAGGAGGAAGAAAGGCTGGAGAAACCTCCAAAAGATGACGATAAGACTCTGACTATTGTAGAGACTTTACTGATGTGTAAGGATTGAAGGCAAATCTTCAACTTACCATAAGAGATACGTCAACATGTTGCTGTTTCCTTGCAGCATCCAAGCTTTATGTTTACAAGGTAAAAGATGGTGGCCAATCAATAAAAGATGTTGCTCATTATGCTGGTTGCAACACTGCCATCACTTTTACTGATGATGACCTACTACTAGGCTCCAAGCCTCACAATCGCCCTCTGTTCGTCACTGGCTATATTAGGGAACAAAACGTCAAATAGATCCTTGTAGATGGAGGGTCAGCTGTTAACATCATATCTAAGTCTATAATGAATGGCTTAGGGATCACGATGGAAGAGCTTTCTAAAAGCCAAATGGTGATCCAAGGATTTAACCTAGAGAGTCAGTGTGCGATCGCGGCATGAGTCGCCTCGAACTGATGATGGGAGACCTATCAATATCTTCAATCTTCCGTGTGATTGACTATAAGACTTCCTACAAGCTGTTACTTAGATGCCCATGGCTTTATGAGTATGGAATAGTAATTTCAACTCTCCACCAATGTCTGAAGTACTATCGTGGAGGAAAAAAGAAGATTAATGGTGATGTCAGGCCATACACTAAGGCAGATTCACATTTTGCCAATGCTAAATTCTTTAAAGAAGGTTAGGCACCTAAAGAGATAATGATATCAATAATTTCCTCAATAGGTAAAGGTGACTCAAAAGTTACCAAGGATGTGCAAGTGGCAACAGGGCACAATGGTGCAAAACAAAAACAACAGGGTAAAGAGGACGATAAACAAGTTAGCAAAATACAATAGATTAAATAGGTTACAAGACAGGTGGTTGCTCAACAAACTCTATAACACTAGTTTTGAGGTATGTTCTGAAATCCCGTTATAAGGAAGGACAATTGCCCTTCAATGGAATTGTAAATGGAGAGACTCAAGGTAAGATTATTAGGAAGGCTAACAAGGCAAGCTTGGGCACCCTTAAAAGGAAGTGCCACATTGCCAACACCAAAGGTGTACCAGCCAAAGGCGAGCAGGTACCCTCTCCCTAGGTTTGTCTCTTCTTTTAAGGGTTTATTAAAAGAGGAGGAGAGCTTGCCGCATGTACATACCAAAGATGGATTCAACCCAAATGCATATAAGCTTATGAAAAGAGATAGTTATGACTTCCAAAACCCCACCACCTTAGGGAAGGTAATCCAAGTCAAGCCTCATGTTCTTAATAAAACTCCAAAAATGATCCAAGAGTGAGGAAGTTCAGTAGGTGTCTCTAAAGTTAGACTTGACTACACTTCGCTGCCGCCAATCAAAATCTCAGGGCGACGAAAGAACAAGCAGCTGGCAGTTTAGTACATCTCCGTCGAAGAGAAGATGGGAGTGAAGAGGAGGATGATCCACTTAGCATGAGGATTTCTGTATTCAATAGATTACAACTGTCCAGTTCAATAAAACATCCACTTCTTTTACAGAATTGGGGCATGGCCAAAGCCTTCAGTGTTCAATAAAATCAATAAGGGAACAAAGCCCTTGAAAGCGCCATCCCAGGAGCTGAAAAGTTCCATATTTAGTCATCTGGGTGATACAAACGAGGTACAAAGTTCTATTGCTTCACGAATGAAGTGATTTTCAACCCTGGACGTCAAGATAGAAGGTTTATTGAGAGTGAAAAGGCATACTATGATCTATACTGATCAAGAAAGTAATCTGACTTGAATAAGGAGGAAGGGTAAGATGAGGTGGCTTCTTCTTATCATATCACAGTTTGGGAATGCGAGAATTCATATTCAGAGATAGAGCTTGCAGAAACTCCTAAAACCCTTGAAGAAGGGGGGCAAGCTATAGTCAATGATCTAAAGTAATTAAATCTTAGAACTACCGAGGAACCTCACCCTATTTATGTAAGTTCATTGCTGACACCCAAGGAAGAAAATCAGTACCTCAATCTCCTCTCGGAGTACAAGGACGTGTTTGCATGGAGTTATAATAAAATGTCGGGGCTTAATCCCAACGTTGCAGTCCATTACCTATCCATTAAAAATGGTTCTTCTCTAAAAAAGCAGCCCTAACGACGTTTTCGTCAAGAGTTAGTACCTGAAATAGAAAAAAAGTCAATGAACTTATTGAAGCGGGGTTCATTCGGGAGGTAAGGTATCCAACCCGGATCGCAAATGTTGTCCCCGTAAGGAGGAAAAATGAACAACTTAAACATCTGTGTAGACTTTTGAGATCCCAATGATGTATGATCGAAAGATGACTTCCTGTTGCCCATCATCGAACTCATGATTGATTTGACTACAGGACACGAGGCCTTATCATTTATGGATTGTATTGCTGGATATAATCAAATCCAAACACCAACAAGTTGCAACCTTTCGCACACCCAAAGGCATTTTCTATTATAAGGTTATGCGCTTGGGTCTAAAGAATGCAGGGGCAACATATCAAAGGGCAATGCAAAATACTTTTGATGATATACTCCATAAGACAGTTGAGAGTTACGTTGATGACTAGTAGTTAAATCCAAAAGAAAGTCAGGCCACATTCAAGATTTACGTGGGGTCTTTAAACGACTGTGAAAGTCTCACCTAAAGATGAACCCTCTCAAGTGTGCATTTGGTGTCACTTCTGGAAAGTGCTTGGGTTTTATCGTTCGCCATAGGGCGATAGAAATTGAACAATCTAAGATCAAAGCAATCCAAGAGATGCTTGAGCCTAAGAATCTCAAAGAGCTTCATGGTCTTCAAGGTTCCTTGGCATATATTCAAAGGTTCATATCAAATCTCGTTGGTCATTGTCATCCCTTTAGCCACCTCATGAAAAAAGGAGCACCTTTTGAATGGGACGAATAGTGCCACAAAGCTTTTACGAAAATTAAGAAGTACTTGCTAAATCCTCCAGTGTTGGTAGCACCAATTCCTCGCAAGCCTCTTATACTTTACATCGCGGCTCAAGAACAGCCATTGGGAGCATTATGTGTTCAAAAGAATGAGCAAGGAAAAGAAGTGGCTCTGTACTACTTAATTCGTACGTTGATTGGGGATGAATTAAAGTATTCTCCCATGGAAAAGGTATGCTTATCACTCGTATCTGCCGTTTAAAAACTAAGATATTACATGCAGGCGTATACAATGCAAGTGGTTTCTAAAGTTGATCCCATCAAGTAGATCCCACCAAGGCCCATTCTCAGTGGGTGACTTGTGAAGTGGACTATGATCTTGAGGTAGTATGATCTTGTCTGTGTGCTAGAAAAAGCAGTCAAAGGGCAAGCGCTAGCAGAGTTCTTAATAGATCACTAATTCCTAATGAGTGGGAGCTAAACAATGGCTTACCAGGTGAGGATGTGTTCTTTGTCAATATTCTCCCACTTTAGGAGATGTACTTCGACAGAGCTGCAAAAAAAATAATGGGGTTCGTGTCGGTGTAGTGTTTATCTCCCCTGAAAAGCATGTTCTCACCTATACATTCGTGTTAACACAATTGTGTTCAAATAACATAGCTGAGTATCAGGCATTAGTCTTGGGCCTTCAAATGGCTATTGAAATGGGAATCAAAGATCTTGCCATCCATGATCACTCGAGTTAGTCATCAAACAACTTCTCAAAGAGCATGAAGTCAAAAAGGACGATCATATTTCATACCATAAATGTGCCCCACGATTGCTAAGCAGGCTTGAAACCATCAAGTTAGAATATATTCCTAGGAGTGCCAATATGATGGCTGATGTAAATCTTGCAGCTACTTTGGCACTAGGGGCAGAAGAAAATATGAATGTCCCCATCTGCAATTGATGGGTCGTTACAACCCTTAGTGAAGAGTTTGAGGAAGATTAGTGCTCAAAAAGTAGATGAAGAAGATTAACGTCAACCGCTCATTGATTATTTACAGCATGGGAAGCTCCCTAATGACCCAAAGCAAAAGACAGAAATCTAATGAGGAGCTCCCTGCTTCCTTTACTTCAATAGGACTCTTTATCGGCATTCCTTCCTCGGCATTTGGTTGCGATGCTGGGTAACGAAGGGGCAAGACAACTAATGGTGGAAGCACACTTAAGAATATGTGGTCCATACCAGGCAGGACCCAAATTATATGAGCAAATCAAGAGGATGGGTTACTATTGGCCTACTATGGTGTAAGATTGCATTCACTATGTAAAGAGGTGTGAGCCTTACCAATTTTATGCCAACGTTGTTCATTAACTCCCTGAACCACTCCATCCACTTGGCATCTTGGCCATTTGAAGCTTAGGGGCTCGATGTTGTGGGACCCATCACTCCGAAATCTTCTGCTAGTCACCCGTACATCTTGGCAGCAATGAATTACTTTTCTTAATGGGCGGAAGCAATTCCGCTATGAGAAGTAAAAAAGGAGAATGTTATTGATTTTATTCGAACACGTATCATCTACTGATGAGGCGTGCCTCAATACATTATCACCGACAATGGCAAATGACTTGTCAACAAGCTGGTAAATGACCTATGTGGAAAGTTTAAGTTTGTTTAGCATAAATCTTCAATGTATAATGCACCTACAAATGGGTTAGCAGAGGCTTTCAATAAGACGCTTTGCAACTTATTAAGCAAAGTGGTGGCAAAGTCAAAGTGGGATTGGCTTGAAAAGTTAGGAGAGGCTCCATGGACATACAGAACAATATGCAAGATGCCAACTCAATCGACTTATTTTGCTCTTATGTACAGGGTTGAAACGGTATTGCCTTTGGAACTTTAAATCCCTTTACTCCGTATTGCTATACAAGAAGGCTTGATCAAAGATGAAAATCACAAGTTTCGCTTGGCTGAGCTTAAGGCAATTGATGAAAAAAGACTTCAACCACTACAAAAGTTGGAATGCTATCAAGTTTGCTTATCACGAGCATTCAACCAAAAGGTATGCCTGCATTCATTTTAAGTCGGAGATCAAGTGCTCGCGGTAAGGAGGCCAATCATTATTACACACAAGAATGGAAGTAAGTTCACTTCCAACTGGGATGATCCTTATGTGGTTTGGGAAGTTCACACAAACGGCGCTTATAAGATAATCAGCACCGATGGAGTGCGAGTAAGGCCCATAAATGGCTGGTTCCTGAAGCTTTACCATCCTTGATGCACTGGTACTTGTAAGCCCCTAAACAAGGGCCTAAACTGCTTTAAATAGGCTTCAGTCTTCTACAAACTAGCATTGGTGGCGAGGTCTGTGACTTTAATGTATTAAGAGTGTCAATCTGACCCTTTAAGTCGATGACTGTCCGCTCATCTTCTTGAAGCAAATCTTTGCTAGCCGCCACTTAACAACTAAGGTACTTCTTTTGATCGTCTAAGGATTGGAACTCTTTTAGCAGTTCCTTGTGCCTTGAATCCACTTACCCTAACTTAGCCTTGAGCACATTATAACAAGTGCTTTCTGTGTCCAACTAATGGGAAGCCTTGTTGAATTTACTGCCAACCTCTATACGATGACTCTCTCGCACCTCGGTAGTCATTCAGTCAAAGTAGCTCTTTTGTAGATCTTTGAGGTCGCATGCTTGGTGGACTACCCTTTCAACTTTGTTCATTAAAGGAATAGCATCACCCCCTCTTTCTTTAATGAGGTCGTAAAGGCTGTTGAACTGGCCCTTAAGGTAATGAAGCCTTTCCAAAGAGGTGCAAAACACCTTGTCAAGAATAACTTGACATGTCATCCGAGCTCCATTCTTGTTCACTTCTCTTATGACAGCATCAACTTTTAAGACAGAAACATCTTGTGAAGCTCTTGAAGGGCATAGTAAGGGGAGCACTCGCAGAGCATCTACCTTGGGGGTAGACTTAGCTTCATCATCACCATTTGGTGCACAAATACTATTTGAGTCATTGAGGCATAAATCATTGCGAAGGAAATCCTGCCCCAAGGGATGATAAGAGCTCAATTGAGAGGAAACATTGACTTCTGGATGGCAAAGGAACGTACGCCAACTTCTCCTTAAAATTCATGTCACCGCTTTCTCCCTTTTAAAAGGAAAAAAAAAGAGGGGTCAAATAAGGGACCATTGTGATAAACATAAAAAAACATTTATTACTATGCATTCGATAAGGCTAGCATTACAATCCAAGAAGTCCATGATATTTTCTGCATTGTCTGGAGGCGGGAAAATGGTCTTCCCATAATTCAACTTTCTTCCTTGGACATTGGACATACCCTGCTCATCAAGTGTACAAACAATAATAGACTTCAGCTTTCGCCTACATGTTGTAGCAGGTAAAGGCCCAGGAGTAAGTCTAACCTCATCTGGGGGCTTTGCTGGCATAGCAACATGCTGGATGGGAATTGCAGAGATAGATGTGACTGAGATAGTAGCTACTACCCCGGAAATCTTTGTCTAAGGAGTGTTGTGTTCTGTTTCGAGAGTAAGAGTTCTTAAAGGCTTTTGGGAGTAAACGACCTTCAATTTGGGCCTCAAGCCAGAAGGACCTTCATCCCTTTGAATATTTTGGCCAGATGAACCATCTCTCTTCTCTTCGAATTCCCTCCAGAATAGGTACCTAGTGAAGTAAGGAACACTTTAGACCACCACTCTTGGAAGTGGGGAGTGAACTTTCTCTCCAGAGAAGGGCATTGACCAAGAAATAACACTCGAGAATTTTTTCTATATCATATGCTTGCTTGATGGAGTTGAAGCATAATCTTTGAATTCGGAAGGGTGGAGAAGTCTATGTTTATAGAAATGTCCTGATGAAAGCCAATTATTTGCTGAACCTGTGGGGGCCATACTGCTCCGTAACAAAACTATCCTTGTAAGCGCAGCAGACATAACTCGAATGAATACTAGCAAAATAAGCAAAGTCAGCCGTGATAATTGGCTATTGTTGATGAGATCACTTTGATTCGATGTCTTATAGCAGAATTCCAGTAAAAACCTCTACTAGAACTGATGAGCTCACGTGCTCCGTTAAGGTCAAATGATTTGGCCCGACCAAAGCCACTAAATTTTGGCATTCTTAGATTGGATGAGACGTTATCATCAAAGTCATATGTCCGAAAATATTTAGCTACTCAAGCATAAGGAAAATGCCATGTGATATGACCTCTTTTTCTTCCTGGATGAGTCGAGCGACAAATTTCGCCAAGACCTCTGTAAATGATTGCAAAGATGGCCGAACAAAGACAATATGCTTGGCCTCTTTCCATACTCGATGCTACTAAGAAAGTCCTAGAATGAATGCAACCAGCATCTCTTACTGGAAGTATGAACAAGCACAGCCAACATGAAAGAAAGGCCGTAAGGAAAGTCTCTGTACACTCGCCTTTGGGCATGCCTAACTCATTAAAGATAGCATGAGACTCATTCCATCCATGACCTTCGGTAGTCAAAGATATATTGGGTGTAAGAGGGACTCAGCTTCGACGGTCTGATTTCATGGGAGCGTGATATTTGACTAGTTCACGGAACCAAAATGCGATCCACTCCTCTATAGTTGGTTTGTGATCAAAGCATTGTCGAAGAATATGGTATGTTGTAAATAAATGAGTGCAATGCTGTCCCAGGATGGTCCTGAGTTCTTTGGATGGAAGATCAACTTCATCGTAGAGAAGACCTGACAATGGAAGCTCGAGGAGGCCATAGATGTCTAGTAGAGAAATAGATACTTCGCATTTCAAGGTATGCAAAGAGTTTGTTTCGGGACACCAGTACTCACATATTGCTCGAACAATATTTTAATACTTGTCATAAATAAAGAGCGATGCGTAAAGGACATTGAATAAATGATTGGCAACTAGCAAGTCTCTACAACAAGTGAGGACATCCTCCAATCATTCCCAATAGAGAGGCGTATAAGAAAACTCTCCCTGGAATGGAAGCTTCTCCCATGATTTTTGCTTGGCATCTATGTCATGGTGCAATAGCTGATACGATGGGACACTCTATTGGGTATTAGGTTACTTGACAGTAAAAATATTTCTCCTATCTTCAAATTTTCTTTTGGCTAAGAAGAGATGTTTGGTGGACCTTCGTGGTATTTTGATTTGGAAAGGTGAGCTATGGGCTTGCAAATCTATAGTTTTGTCTCCTTCACATCTTTGTTACCTAGTTGAATGCACAAATATTATCATTTGTTATAAGACTCATCTGAAAAGGAAGCCATATATGGAACAAGCCTTAAAAAAATGCTGCATTACAATGACAGCTATCGCAAGTGGCAGATGCAGGAATAAGTGAGTCGAACAAGAAGCTATAAACTTTTTTGAATGGATTGATTAACTCTCCAATAGTAAAGGCAACCTGTGGTAGACCCTAGTGGGCAAGGCATCCAAAGGTCGAAAGTTAATAAAATGCACCCTATGATGGACCCTTATGGCCAAGTCATCCAGCAGCCGAAAATTAATAATAGAGGTGACCTATGTTGGACAATTATGGGCAAGACAGTCCAAGGTCGAAAATTAATAAAAGACGGCCTATAGTGGACCCTTGCAGGCAAGTCTTCCAAAGATCGAAAATTAATAATAAAGGCGACCTATGGTGGACCCTTACAAGCAAGACATCCAAAGGTCGAAAATTAATAAAAGACGGCCTATGATAGACCCTTGTGGTTAAGACATCCAAAGGTCGAAATTAGTGAAGAAATGAACTAGGGTGGACCCATGTGAACAAATCATCAAGGCGTAAGAAGGTTTCATATCTTTGGTGCAAATTGTGGCATAAATAATCCCTTTAGTCCAGAATTTAAATCATTTGACGCTTCGGATAACAAATCTGCAAAAGAAAAAAAAAGAGAGTGAGCAGTTAATTTTAGTACAAAAAAGTAAAAATTCGCATAATATCTCATATATAGCCACATAAATAACAAAAAAAAAGGGCTTGAAAAAGAAAGAAGAAAGGAGCTAAGAAAAGGGGCTTATAGGGAATGTTGGGAGGAATGGTTACACAACATAAAGACACTAGCAAAAGAGGCCCAATTGCAATGGATTGTTGTCAACTAACACCCTGGAGAAACTTCAGGTACTCCCCCAAAAAAAAAAAAAAGAGCTTCAGGAAGCAGCTAGCATCCTGTTCCTCGCTCTCCTTTTCTTCCACGAAGAGAGAGAGAGAGAGAGAGAGAGAGAGAGAGAATCCAACCCCAGTAATCCCAATTTTAATTTCTATCCCAAAATTGCTATCAACATTTAGACCTCAATTCAATTGCAGAAAACCCATTAAAAAAGGACCTTCTCTTTGCAGCTAAGGAAGATATAGAATGGTTGTGGGGCTTCAATTGGTGCTAACTCCACCATTATCAATCAAATTGAAGGGTTTTTTTTTTTTTTTAATCCAGGAGATGGGCTAAAATTATGGTGTACTTTGGGTTTTAGGTTTATGTACAAATTCATTCTATGATCTAAGTTGGGATAATGAAGAAGATGGAGAATGGATGAATCCACCTATTCCTAAGCCTGAATACAAGGATGCAGGGGAGCCAAAGAAAATCAAGAATGCAAGCAACCAAAAAACAAAAAGGGAAGTCAAAAACTATGGAGATGAAGATATCTGCAAAAATAAAAACAATCATCTCCAGCAAGTTGAATCAAGGTGAGGTTGACAGATTGAAGGTGCCTGTAGATTGATTTTTGTAGTAGTTTATCATTGAGTCTTCCTACTCTTACCCCAATTCAAGTACCAGGAATTTCTATTTATTTTTTCACTGATAAATTTTATCAAGAGTTGTTGATAAAGTTTTCATCCTCAAGCCATAATTATCATAAAGAAAAAAGAACAAAACAAAAAAAGAAAGAGAGTATGAAGGGGCTGTGTGAGGTTGTGAGATCCATCGAAGAATTCTTTTTTTAAGAAAAAAAGGGAAAATGAAAGGGGAGAAGAAACTCAGATGTGGCCTTTGTTTTTTTTCCAAAGCCTTCAACTCAATTTTTTTGGGGTAAAAAAAGGGAGAAAAAGGATGGGAAAAAAAGAGGATTGTGAAAAGCAAGAGAAAAAAGGGGGGTTTCTTGGACCTCAGTTAATTTTTTAGGGGCTCGTTAAATCGGGTTCAATAAAAAATGAACCCACCAAATTTTTAATTATTTGTATGTGTCAAGCGTTCAAGGCTCAGTCACTCCTAGAGAAAAAACACATACTTCGAATTCGTGTACACAACTGACTCTTGAGGGGCCATTTATAGGAGATAAAAAAATTCAACAATAGATCGGGTGGTACCATGTGGAAAATGAAATATTTTTTATTTCACCCAATTATGCTCTACCACGTGTCAAATTAATTACGGCGATCCATTAAATTAAATATTTGATGGAGAATTATTGCAGCCAATTAAAAAGCGTCATGTGCCATAAACGATGCGAAAAATAAATTGTTGTTCTTTTTTAGAGATAATCAGGAAGAAATTCTAATTCCGACTTCTTTATGAAAAGCGAGCTTCTCCTCTCATTTTGGGGGTCGACATTCAGAAGAACTCACAAGAGCTCAAAAATTCTCTCTGAAAGAAGATAACAAGTACTCCAAACACGTGTCATTCACTCTCAGAGACGCAACTATTTTCTCAATAGAGATTAAGCCTATTAGGCCCTCTCTGGATACTAAATTCATTCAAGATTATTCAAGAAGATCGAATCAGAGGATTTATTATACTTGTTCTTGTAACAATTATGCAGATATCATACCCATATATACAATATCAATATAAAAATTCGATTTATTTCTCCATTTTTTGTCTAATTTATTTTAGGCTCGAAATTTCTGTTTACGATAACGTAGCTAGAGTGAGAACATGTGATATGAATTGAGGTGGACGACATAATATAATCAAGCACAAACCTATGAATCTCGATTGTTTGCTCAAGCTATTGAAAATAAGTACATAAATGTCAAAAGAATGAAACACTGATTCATATGATAGATCTCTTCCCAGCGAGAGTATATGTAGAGAATAACAAAAGTATCAGGAGATGCACAGTAACGTCACTAGAACTTGTAGCAAGATATGTGTGTGTGTGTGTGTGTGTGTGTGTGTATTATATATATATATATATATATATATATATATATATATATAATAGATATATATATATATATATATATATATATATATATATATATATATATATATATATATATATATACACACACACAACACACACACACACACACACACACACACACACACACACACACACAGAGTGGCGAATCCAGAAATTAATTCAAGCAGAGTCAGGACTCAAACATACATATGATTTGAAATTTGAAATTTAACAATAGTCATAAAACCGAAATTACAAAGCTAATACAATTGCGGCACTTGTCCTCGGTGAACCTTCATGTTTTGAAAGCGATACATGATATTATCATTTGATACTGTTTCGAAAAGATCATCCTCAAAATAAGTAATAACAATATCATTTAAAAACTTATCTGATATTCTATTGCGCAAATTGCTCTTGATGGTCTTCATTGCTGAGAATACCCTTTCAACAGTTGAAGTGGAAACTGGTAAAAGTAATGCCAACTTTATAAGTAGATATAGGTGAGGAAAGCTCAGATACTTCTTCGTTTGAAGCAATTTCCTTGAAAGATCACCAATTCCCCTCAAATCGCAGAACCGCTCATCATCATGTACATTGATAATAAAAGTATCAAGTTCACAACTAAGTGCCTCAATGCCGAACTCATCAAAATCATATGGATACAATTGAGCCATTCGAAGTATTTTTTCCTTATCAAAACTGGAGAATGAATCTACTAGGTTCAAACAAGCTACACCGAGAAGCAACTCAGTGCTCGCTTCAGGAAAGCGACTATTAAGCTCTTGCATCTGCATATCAAGAATTGTGTAGAACACATCAACATGATAGTAATGTTCATTTGTCACTTTAGAAACTCTGTTGTTTACTCTTTGTCCCTGAATAACATGGAAATCATCTATGATAGGAATGTCAATATCGTACTTGTGACAAAATGCATAAACATTTTCAATCAAAGAATCCCATCCTTGATCCCTTGTCATTTGTAGCTGTCGCTTAGCTGAACCAAGCAATGATATAGCGTTGACAATGTCTTGATCTATTCTTTATAAAGCTTGACTGAGAGCATTTGTAATTCCTAAAATCAATTTCATCAAATGCAATAAGAAAGCAAACTCAAATTTTTACATGCCATCTAAAGCGCTTTTGGCTTTGACCCTGTCTTCCGGATGATAAGCATAATCTCCAATCACATCAAGCACATCAAGAATTGGATCAAACATGATAATAATATTGGTGAATGTTTTAAAATGAGAGCCCCAACGAGTGTCTGCTAGTTTTTGTAGCCCAAGTTCTTGATTTAAACCTTGCCCAGTTTGAAGCTCACCCGTACGTAATGCTTCTTCAACCTTTTCTGCTTGTTTTTCTCGAAATTCATCTCTACGTCTATAGGAACCTCCAATCACATTCAACATGACACCAACCAAGTCAAGACGCCATCCAATATCGTTATGATTTCTTGCAACTGCGACCAAAGTTAATTGAAGTTGATGAGCAAAGCAATGAATATAATGGGCTGATGAACAATCTTGCATAACCAAGCTTCTAAGCCCATTAATATGACCTCACATGTTACTAGCCCCATCATACCCTTGTCCCATTATTCGAGATGGACTCAATGATAATACAGAAAGCAATGAATACATAGACTCCTTCAATGCCAAAGACCTAGTATCGATCACATGAACAAGGCCAACCAAACGCTCCATAACAAATAACCTTTTTTCAACAAACCTTAAAATGAGAGTCATTTGTTGTTTACAGGATACATCACGGGATTCATAAACTAATATAAAAAAATATCCATTGTCAAGTTCTTTAAGAATAGCCTTCACAGTTTTTTTTGAACAAGCATTTGCAATTTCTTTCTGGATTCAGGGGAAGTCATTATATGATTGCCTGGAGCATTTTTTAAAATAACCTTTCCCACATTGTCATTCTTTTTTGCATGAAACTGTAAGAAAGTCTTAAAAAGTCATTTCCTTCTCGACAATTCACTTTCATCATGGCCTCGAAACGGCAATGCAGAAAACAAAAGTAATCTCACAATATCAACTGAAGCATTCAGGCGAGTGTAGTACTCAGACTTAGTTTGCTCTGATTGTTTATCCAAGGCAGTCTATATGGATTGCTTTTGCATCATCAAGTCTTCACATCATTTCATGCATTGATTATGGACACTATTTGACCCACCCACATGCATCTTAAATCTTTCTGTCTTATTCTAACTTCTAAATCCTTTAGAAGTAAATGTTTCACCTCTAAAATGACTTTAACTTTCATGCTCATTCTTGAACAAATAACAACACAAGCAAAAAACCGCATCTTCTATTATGCTATATTCTAACCAATTGCCATACATATCAAACCAAGACTCATTGAAACGACGATAATTTCTAGACATCAATCTTTGAGGAAGAGCATGATTTCAGGGTTGACAGGGGCCTTTTTGAGTATAAGCTCTTCTTACCTCATCGTGCTCATTTGGATGATAATGTGAAATTGGTTTTCTTTCAGCTGAATATGACTGAAGAGCACTTGAATCAAATCGGCTTCTCCCATAAGACGAGGGATTAGTGTTTGCATCAAAATTTGAGGTTTGTGTTTAAGTGTTGTGTTTGCTGGTTTCTTGATTCAAAGGAGAATTTTCAGGTGCAGAAGTTAAAGGAAACAATCCGGTAGCCAACTTTTTGAAATATCTATGCATTTTCAACTGAACAAAAAAAATGTAATTAGGCAAGTGAAGGATATTCAATAATTATAACTAATCAGAAGAGAATCGAAGAAGTGAACAACACATACAATTACAATTGACAAATGATTTATAGCCAATTTCATCAAATGATTTCAATAATTGAAACTAATCTAAATATGCAAATAATTAAAGAGTAAACAATCAAAAATTTGACAAATAAAACGAAAATTTAAAAACTATCTAGAGTTTTATTTTAGGTTTGTACCTTCAAAGTTCAAAATCAAATCAGTTGTGGATGGGTGGGTGGCTGCCTAGGGGTGCCGGTGGGGGGTTTACGGTGGCTGGACTGGCTGGACTCGGGGCGACTGGGCGTGGACGGTGGACCGCGTGGTTGCTGGATAGGCTGCCGCAGTGTCGCCTAGATTGGTTGCTTAATCAGTTGCTGCCTACGCACGCCTCGTCGCCTCCGGTACCGGTGGTGAGGGTGGTGGACGGCTAGGTAGTCTGGGCGGCTGGGCGATGCGTGGTGGCTGCCGACTAGACTGGTTGCTCACTTCACTTGCTCTATTGCTGGCTTGCTGCGAATCGAATGACAGAAACTGAGGAAGGGCAGAGAAGAGTGGTAGAACTAGTCCAAAACTTGGGGCAAAAAAAAAAAAAAAGAACAGAGAGCAGCAAGATTCGAACCTGGGATGCGTGAGGATGCCCCTGTCCAAGTTCCGCGCCCTCTCTACCGCCAGAGCACTCTTGTTTTCATACAACTGGTCCATCACAAATTATATATATATGTTATTTCTTTTTTTTTAACTTAACTAGCAGATTTTTTTTTTAAGCGGGGTCGGTTGACCCCACGTGACCCCATCATAGCTCCGCCCCTGCACACACACATATATATATGTATGTATGTATATATATGTGTGTGTGCGTGTGTGTGTGTGTATGTGTGTGTGTGTGTCATATTAGTACAGAGAAATTCCTCGAGTGTCCGAAGTGAAGAAGGATGAATAATAGATGATATGTTCTATAATCCTCATGCTTTAGAATATATTCACAAATAACATGCAACAAAATCACAGAAGGATATGAACATATACATAAATGAAAGGACGCATAGTTGAAAAAGATTTTAGTCAAAACATACATAAACAAAATAGCTCCTCAAGTAAAAGCACATATAAAAAACAAACCAAATTGAAAAAATGCCAACGGTAGAGTAAGATGTACATGCTACATAGCTTATACTACCTTAGGAGTTTTATCAAATGAGAAAGACAAATTTTAAGTAAAAAAACTAAACCAATAGCTGAAAGCCATATATAAATAGGACATTGGGGGGAGGATTTCTACGGAGAAACATGAATAGCAATATGATCATTTAATTTCCACCAAGGTCTACCTTGAGACGAACTTGATGAAGAATAATTTCTGGTACTAAGCTCATACAAGATAATGAGAATTTCGACTATTTGCCACTATGTACGGCATTTTGTTTTATAAATACAGCAACAACAACAATAACAATAACAATAACAACAGCTCCTCCCAGCATAGATCCTACTTGCTTGGGGTTTGGGGAGAATATAATGGCGAACCTGTCTCATATACTAATGGATGCCTTTTTTGGTTTTTTTTTTTTGCAAATATGGACTATCTTTTGTTGAATAAACCATGTTTTTTATGAATTTGTCTTATATTTTACCAAAGTATATGCTAAAATTATTAATGAACATGATTATTATTACAAACAGGATTTTTAGACATCTAATCCGTACTTTGGGGTGTTGTCCATGAATAATCCATATATCAGAAATAACGTCCAATGCTCTATATTTTGAGCACTTTTATTTTGTATATTCCATTACTAAGTCAAACATATTTTGATTAATGATTTTAGGACCCTATATTTTATATATTACACATGATTGATAGTGTTGCGAAATGTGAGGGAAATATATGATCTCTGTGAAATTAGTAAGCTAGTATGATATCAATTATATAAGTCAAAGTGTTAATAGCTAAGAAGACCAATAGCAACCTTCTCGTATACCTTCTCCCAACACATGGCAATAATTAATTTTTTTCTACTAAAATTAGTTTTCATGGAGAAGGCATAAGAGAAGGTTGCTTAAGATTTTCATCAAATAAAAATCCCTAAAGTTCAGGGATGCAATGACATGATGGTGTATATATATACACACACACATACACACACATATACATATACATATACATGTGTGTGTGTGTATGCGCGCGCGCCTCTACACCCCCCAATACAGGTGTTTTTGAGTGATCAGTTAAATCCGTAGGTGCACAACATAGCTGTAGCCAGCAGCCGGAAAGTGCAGGTCGTATCTACGGAGAACTTGCTTCAACCACCAAAACTAATTAAACTACTCAATCTATTGTGAATCAAATTTGATATTTAACCCAACAAATAAGGCTACGAATAACAACTAAAAACACGAATAACTAATCAGACAGCAGAAACACTCTAATTAGTACTAACAGCACAATTACACTAGCAAATGAATAATTAACCCCATCAAACTTACTTAAGCATGCAATGTGAATGGATAGAACGTCCATTAAGCCAATCCCCTCCCTCTTTCAAGGGTCATTATAGTCATCTATTTTCATAGGACTAAAACTCAAAAGATTACAAGATACACAATCTCAAACCCCAATTAGAATCTTAATTATTTTCATATCAAAATCCCAATTGTCTACTAAGCCTCGCTAGGTCAAGGTTCCATTTTTCAATGCTCCCCTAAACTCAAATAAAAAATATGAACGCTCTTTCAAACAATTTATCGAGCATATGGTAAGCACAGTATAATTCAATACAACAACCATGGAACAAGGAAAATTTTGGAGCTAATTTATGATTTAACTAAAACATAATTGGCATAAATCCCAACCCAAGTTCAGAGATTTAGTTGTTAAACATAACAAAAATCAGAACACAATCATCATCAAACATCATACTAGCAACTACCAAAGATCTAAAGCAGTAAACAATAGATAGAGTGGAACTGAGAAAAACAGACTCTTCAAATCAAACTAACAATCAATCTTCAACCAACACCAAGAACTAAAGTTTTGAAAATAACTCTCCAAACCTAAAGTTTTATAATGTAAAATCTTATTCTAAAACAACCCCAAATCATTGTATTTAAACAAAACAGAGTCGGCTAAAAACAGGTACAACACGACCATGCTGTTTAACATGATGTATCATATTGTCTCAATTTCTAAAATCTGAGCTAGATAGTACGACCATAATGTTCAGCACGACATGCCATGTCATCTTCTAAAATTCAACCCAAAATAAATCAATGGTTATCAACATATTTAACTACTATAGATGAAAAAATTTTGTATTATGGAAGAATCTTCCATTATTCAAAATTCTATAATGTATTTGTGTAGTTTCTGTTTATTATTTTGCTAAGTGTATATATATATATATATATATAGATATATATATATATATATATATATATATATATATATATATATATGATATATATATATATATATATACATATATATATATACACATATATATTATATATATATATATATATTATTATATATATATATATATATATAGATATATATATATATATATATATATATATATATATTATATATAATATATATATATATATATATATATATATATATATCTATATGTGGTGTGTGTGTGTGTGTATATATACACACATATATATATACATATACATATATATATACACACACACACCCACACACACACTCACACGCGCACGCGCACGCGCACACACACACATATATATATAAGCGTTGAAGAGGTTATTGTATTTTGAAGATGGTATTTTGCATCAAATAGTGACTATTATAATTTTTTAGAGGTCGACAATAATTTTCATTAGCAGTTCTCTAATGTAAATAACAAGTGCTCGTTCTCTGTTTATGTAATTATTTTTTTCAACTATTGTGTTTTTGCTTTGAGTTCCCAATTATACTCTCTCAATGCTTTTATTTGAGTTTTTTTTTTTTTTAAAAGCGAAGTTAGGAAATGAATTGACCCCCTTACTTTTTCTTCATATGTACGTGCTTTGTTTCAATTGTTTGTTGGGGTTTTAGAGCTTACAGTGAACTATGTTCAAGTTTCGTTCTTAATTATAGTTTTATTCCTTTAGCTCTATAAAGTTCTTTTGTTTAATTTTATGTTGTGTATGTTTAGTGTATCAATAATAAAATTGAGCGAATTTTCATCGTACTATGAAATTTAGGGAAGTTGAGGGCTTTTTTAAAATAAGTTTAGTTGATATTCCAAGCATTGGTTCATTCTAAGTTGATTTATATGGTTTTATTGCTGCTATTTTGTCTAAATTTAATAATTTTTAACATTTGATTTTATCTCACATTTCGGTTTACATAAAATGCTGAGTTCATTATATATTTGGGATCTCGATTTTACTAAGTTAAATTGTTAGCTTATTGTTTATTAGCTTAATTGTGTACCTCTTCTTATGCATTTAGCCTCAAGTGGTACAAAGATAGCTATATGTTTATATAATTTGGCATTAAAAAAATCAAATGCAATAGACTATAAAATTTAATGAAGTTCGTGCATAGCACGTGTCTAAAATCTAGTATAGTATAAAATAGTGGGCACACTAAATATAAGCAATATATATAATAGTGATTAGATTAGGGGTTGAAAAAAATAAAGAAGTCTCTCAAACACAACCATAGAAGGTCTCAGCTTTCTCATGAAAGAGTGGATCAGCAGGCCATCATTAGTCAAAATAAATTAACAGTAATAATTTACCATGGTCCTCCATATAAATTGTTGAAAAATAATAGTTTTCAATTCTCATTTGAATGGAGCCTCCCTAGCCCTATTGATAATTCAATTAACTTGATCACCTAAATAAAGAGTTTGCATCCATTAATTGACTAAAAAAGGCAAAAACCGTTTCAAATCCCATAAAAAATAGGGTACAAACTAGACATATCCAAACATAACCTAGCACATACAACTTGATTGACACATGATTGGATAAATATCGCCTAGAATCGTACAATAGACAGCAGTTGCACCTGGAGGATATTTATCAATCAAAGAGAGAATTACAAATGAAACTCACATTCAGATCATACCGCTCAGTCAAACTATCATACACCAAAATAAGATAAAGACTTATTCTAAACTAAAGTTGATCTCCTCATATAATACAAAGTCCACATGTAACTAAGATTTTTTTTTTTTTTCCTTAGTCTAGGAGAGACCCTTATCCCCTTCTTCAATCTTGCACCTTTTGGAAGACTTAAGAACATATGACAATCTCTTCGATAGGATCAAGGTTGAGGAAGGTATCAACTAAATCCCCTTTCAAAAGATCCCTAGTTTGACTATCATGAGCCAACTGAGCAAGAGATTCCTCAACTACTTCATCTTCCATAGCATCAAGAGGATCATCATTAAATTGGAGGGTAATTGTTCACTATAATTGGATTAGCTAGCATAATATTTTTATTATTCAAGTTACAAGCTGAAGCTTCAAAAGAGCCTTGCTCATTGGAGTGCTCTGGGGATGAAGCAGGCTTAGCATAAGAAGATGAGATGGGGCAAGTAGCTTCCTTGATGATAATTTTGGGAGATGCTTGAGTGTGAATAGTAAATTGAGTCAACTTCAAAGAAGAGGATCAAAGTCACTTCTTTGGAGAGACTCTAATCCAGTTATAAGTTGAGGAATATGGGTTAGCAATAGTGGTATTACTCTTAGAGGTGTTAGATGAAGAAGCTCCTTAAGCTCCAAACTTTTTAATCATTACCTTTTTTTGTGACTGAAGTGGAATCCTTGAGCAACTCTCAATTTGGTCATCATCAGAACTAGATAATGCACATACTTCAAGAAGGCCTTCATAAATTAAAGGAATTTTCATGGTACTATTGTTCAAGAGAGACCACTAGAGACCTAGGAAGAGGTTTAGAGTTGTCCACATTAAGATGCAACGAAGTGTTTTAGTCCACTTTGGTCAATCATTTGAGACGCATAAAGTGTTCTAGCCTACTTTATTGACATTCATAACAGGTTTTAGAAGGTTAGACAAAGTATCTTAAGCTCATAATTCCCAAGGCAACCTAGGGAACCTAACCCATTGATTAATCCTACCAATACAAGCTGAGAATGGAGGAAAGAATGGAACCCAACTTGTCTTGATAAAATTGAGACTACCCACAAAGTAAGGTCTCCCATGCCACACCATTGCTTTATCCTCAACATTAGCAAACATAAGAAGGATCTAATCATTAACTTAATTCAACATAGTCTACCTGATGCCTAATGAACTTCAATCTAATTTTTTCTTGTGAGTAATGCCTAATAACGACACATAATGCCCCCAAAGTTTCCCTAAGTATAATTAGCTATCAATTTTTCCATATTATACGTAATAGAAGGAGGATAAAGATTGATAAAGGGAAGGGATTCATTAACATTGAGGTTAGCAGAATGGTTGATACTTAGTATATGATCTGGGTTAGGTAGAGACGACAGTAGTGGAGTGCTATCTCCGTATGCAATTAAGGAATTCGAATGATGACCCCACACTAAATTTCATTGACTTTGTAAATGTTGGATGGGAGGTTTAAGTCTAATTGCATGAATAGGTCCGCCTCCACCCCTAGAATGTGGAATCAGAGATTTGGAGGGAAACATGCCAAATAGGGGTAGTTTGGATTGGGTGGTCATTATGACCATTTTCAGAGCTAACGAGGGACAAGGGAAAAGTTGGAAATTTTTATTCATAAGTTAAGTACTATTAAAAGAAGTAGACTTAGCAAGAAGGGCTCTGACAAACTAGGGATAAGCCATCTTTTTAAATAGAGGAGGCAAACTCCAAGGCCAATGCTAAGGACTCGGTGTGGTTAGGTGTTAGACTTAGTGGTTTATAATGCAAGATGGTTATCCATGTCAGCAAGGTTGTTATCCAAGTCAGCAAAGTTGTTAGTGAGCTCACTCATGGTTGGTTAGGTGGTTAGCTTACTGTAAATATCTAGAGGCAAGTTGTATATAAGTTAGTATATTCTGTAGTTTTTGCTTCTGCTATGATATTGAATATAGTAATGAAGATTCTATTCCTCTATCATCTTCTTCCCCTTCGTTTCACATGGTATCAGAGTAGGGCTCTGAAATCTTGATTTTCTTTTATCTTCGATTGATTGTTTTGGTACATCAATCAATCAAGCTCATCACATCTTTGTTTTCCTTCTTATTGTTCTTTAATTAATTAGCTTGTTTCACCAATTAATCCAGCTAAACTTTACAAGATTTCAGAGTATTTGATTCTAGATTTGGTTTGAAATGTCTGCAAATTTTAACAATGGAGACAATTACAATAATGATTCGTTGTTCTTGCAAAGTTCAGATCATCCTGCTATGCAGCTAGTAAACAACAAGTTAAATGGTGCCAATTTTCAGCTATGGAGCAAAGCTGTAAAGATTGCTTTGCGAATGAAAGGAAAGCTTGGATTCATCAATGAAGGCTGTCCTAAGCCAGATCAAAATTCCTCGAGCTTAGAACAATGGATTCGGTGTGACAATATGGTGGTGAGTTGGCTTTTGAACTCAATTTCTCCTGACTTGGCTGATGCTTTCTTGTATGTAAATTCTGCTAAAGAACTCTGGAATGAGTTGTCTGGAAGATTTGGTCAAAGTAATAGACCACTTATTTATCAATTACAAAAGGAAATTTCAGATTTGTATCAAGGAAATGATAGTGTGGCTATATATTTTACTAGGTTGAAGAAACTTTGGGATGAAGTAAGTGATTTGAGTGAGGTACCTACATGTGATTGTACTCCCCCATGCAACCTTAATCCTGCTTGTGCGGCTATCAAGAAAACCATTGAGTTAGAACGACGATAGAAATTGATACACTTTCTTATGAGATTAAATGATAGTTATGATGCTATTCAAAGTCAGATACTGTTGCTAGATCCCCTGCCAGACATAAATAGAGGCTACTCTATGATTGTAAGAGTTGAAAAACAAAGGCAAGTGACAAGTAGTGTTGAAGCTACTCGAGAAATAGCGGCAAATGTCAGTAGAAAGCATATGATTGAGGAGACTGAAGGAGGCTTTAATGCTTTTATTGGTCGTGGAGTTCAAAGAAATAGGAGGGATAATAAGAAGACAAAGAGTTCAAGATTTCATACTCATTGTCAAAGGATAGGCCACACTGTGGATCAGTGTTTTAAGTTGGTTGGGTATTTGGATTGGTGTGAAGGACAAAAGGATACCTCCAAGCTGAAGAAACCTACAAGAATGGCTGCAAATGTGTTTGGTTCTGGCACAGGTCTTAGCCCAGCTGCAGACACCCCTCCTAATGATGTGGGGAATATTGGAGAAGGTAGCAGTGGCAGGCAGATGGATGCAAGTCTGATTAATGCCATTGCACAGGAGATGCTGAAATTAGTTAATAACAAACAGCATGTCACTAACCAGCAGCCAGGGAACTTGAGTCATTATGCTCACTTTACAGGTAAATCTCTTGGTAGCTCTTATTTTGATATTTATTGTGCTGTGCTGAATAGCAACAATAGATCTTAGATTGTAAACATAGGAGCTTCAGACCACATGACCTTTGATTCAACTTTATTTACCACTAAAACCAATTTATCTCGACCCATTTAAGTCACTTTACCTGATGAACCCTAAGAATTGTTAAGCAAACA
Source organism: Carnegiea gigantea (assembly GCA_029747015.1). Taxonomy (NCBI): domain Eukaryota; kingdom Viridiplantae; phylum Streptophyta; class Magnoliopsida; order Caryophyllales; family Cactaceae; genus Carnegiea; species Carnegiea gigantea. The sequence goes on along the minus strand of JAKOGI010000472.1, from coordinate 440,610 downwards.
GGACACATTCCCTTGACTTCTACACTAACCCTTAAGAATGTGTTGCATATGCCAGATTTGAAGTATAATCTTTTGTCTGTAAATGAATTTCTCAGAGATCACAACCTTTATGTCACCCTCTACCCTGACAAATGCTTCTTTCAGGACCTTACAACTAGCTTGACTGTGGCCACTGCACTTGAAGATGGTGGACTTTATTTCATAAATCCTTCACCTGGTGGTGGGAACACTAACACTGCTCTCTTGACTGCTGGAAGTGGCAACTACACAAGAATGTCACCTAAAGCAGAATAAAAACCTAGTTTCTCTTATGCTTCCTTGAGTAACTCAGCATGAACTTTGACAGACCTTAATGTTCTATATGCGAGATTAGAACATTCTTCTTTGTCCAAGATGCAGCACATTCCTTGTTGTAAGCAGTTTTTGAACAATTCATTTACTTGTGAGACTTGTACTTTGGCAAAGTTTCATAGATTACCCTTTAATAAGAGCATCATTTCCACTAAATTTCCCTTTCAACTAGTTCATATGGATGTTTGGGGACCCTATGAAGTAGCTAATATTTCTGGTGCTCACTATTTTCTTACACTAGTTGATGATTTCAGTAGAACCACTTGGACACAGCTTCTACAAGATAAAACACAAGTTGTTACTGCTGTGATTTATTTTTTTTCAAATGGTATCAACTCAATTTCAGAAAAACATCACCATGATCAGGACAGATAATGGCACAGAATTTATAAATAGCACTTTATTAGAATTTTTGCATCAAAAGGTGTCTTGTTACAAAGGTCCATTGTTAAAATTCCCCAACAAAATGGGTTAGCAGAGAGGAAATACAGACATCTCTTAGACACAACAAGGGCCCTAAGGTTTCAAGCTAGGTTTCTAAAAAGATTTTGGGGTGAATATGTTTTATCTGCTACCCATATTATCAATAAATTACCCATGGCCAATCTTTCCTAGAAAACTCCTTTTGAAGTACTCTATGGTGAGACTCCTTCTTATGATGAATTGAGAGCTATAGGTTGTCTATGTTATGCTGCCAGAATAGGGGAGACAGATAAATTTGAGCCTAGAGCTAGGAAATGTGTTTTGCTTGGATATTCATTTGGCATCAAAGACTACAAATTATATGATTTGTAAACTAAACAAGTTTTTCACAGTAGAGATGACCTTTTTCATGAAAATATCTTCCCTATTAAGGCACCATTAGATAATTCAGCCCATTGTAGAGGATCCTATCAGTGAATCTATAATCCCTCACCTAATACTTGCAGCACAGTTTTAGGATGATATTGTTGACATTCATCAATCACCAGTTCCCTCATCCATTCCTTCCTCACACTCAGATCCAATGTCTTCTTCTTTTCCAACAGATAACACAGCTTCCAACTGAGAACCTCAACCTTCTAGGACTAATTCTTCTCCATCTACTAGAAGATCAACTAGAGCAAAAGCTCCTCTATCATGGTTGCAGGATTACATTTGTTCCAAGGCCACCAATTCTAAGTCCATGGCATAGTCAGTTAACACATTTCAAATGACAACTCCCCATAGTTTACCTACAACACATAAACCTAATCCTACACCATATCCTTTATTCCTTCTAATAGATTTGGCACATTTATCTTCCAATTATGTGGCTTCACTTGTTAATGTCCTACAAATCCCTGATCCTAGTTTCTATGCACATGTAAAACTGTATCCAGAATGGGTAATGGCCATGAATTAGGAGACTGAGGCCCTTGAAAAAACATGGCACCTGGACTTTGACCTCTCTACGTTATGGCAAGAAAGCTTTAACCTCTAAATGGGTGTATAAGACAAAATTCAGACCAGATGGTTCCATTGAGAGGCATAAAGCTAGGTTGGTTATTAGGGGCTTTGAACAAGTCAAGGATAAGGATTACAAACACACCTTCTCTCCAGTTGCTAAACCTCACTACAGTCAGAGTTTTCATTGCCCTAACTACCAATAAAGGATGGCCTCTTCATCAGTTAGACATCAATAATACATTTTTGCATGGGTTCATTGATGAAGAAGTGTATATGATACCCCCTGAAGGGTACTCTAAAGCTAAGCAAGGATAAGTGTGTAAACTAGAGAGGTCCTTATATGGCCTGAAACAAGCTTCTAGATAGTGGAGTCTGGAATTGACAAAGTTCTTTGCATGCCAGGGTTTCAGCCAGTCAAAATATGATTATTCTTTGTTTTCTAGGACTATACAGGGCAAACATACTTTTATCTTGGTCTATGTTGATGATTTGCCGATTTCAGGAAATGATGACATTGGCATTACTTAGATTAAACAACCCCTTAATGATGCTTTTACTATCAAAGATCTAGGATTGGCTAGATATTTTCTTGGTATAGAAATTCAAGATCCTCAGCAGGGACATTTCTTAACCAATGAATATACATCATGGACGTCTTACAAGATGCTAGGTTAACTGCAGCCAAACCAGCTAAATTCCCTCTTCCATGAGGTCTCAAACTATCTATAGAAGTTGGTGATATTCTAGCTCAACCTGAGCCTTACGGAAGACTAATAGTAAGGCTTTATACCTTACTCTCACCAAGCTAGATATTTCTTATGTGGTTCAACATTTGAGTCAATTTCTGCAACAACCTGGGGTGCCTCATTACCAAGTAGCTTTATATGTTTTGAGATATTTGAAAGGCACATCTAATAAAGGCCTTTTCTACTCTATAAGTTCCAATCTTTATCTTATAGCTTACTGTGATGTAGATTGGGAAAATTCTCAAATGATAGCCCGATCTTTAACAGGTTACTGTGTATTCCTAGGCTCTTCCTTAATATCTTGGAAGACCAAGAAGTAAAAGGCAGTTGCAAAGTCCTCTGCAGAAGCAGAGTATAGGTCAATGTCTGCCACTACTTCAGAGCTGGAGTGGCTTTCATAGTTGCTGCATGACTTATGCATCCCTGTTGCTTTACCTATAGCTATGTTCTGTGACAACAAGGCAGCACAGCACATAGCTACTAACCCAATTTTTTGCGAACATGCTAAACATCTTCGCATTGATTGTCGTTATACTCAGGACAAGGTCTTGGAAGGGTTCTTGCAAACAGCATATGCTACCTCTAATGAACAAATTATAGATATCATGACAAAACCCCTTGGTGAAGCACAACATGAATATCTTTGTTCAAGACTGGGATTGTTGGAGTCTCCACCAATTCCATCTTGAGGGGGGGATGTTAGACTTAGTGGTTTATAACGCAAGGTGGTTATCCATGTCAGCAAGGTTGTTATCCAAGTCAACAAAGTTATTAGTGATCTCACTTATGGTTGGTTAGTGGTTAACTCACTGTAAATATCTAGAGGCAAGTTGAATATAAGTTAGTTAGTACATTCTGTAGTTTTTCCTTCTGCCATGATATTGAATACAGCAATGAAGATTCTATTCCTCTATCATCTTCTTCCCCTTCATTTCACATTAGGATATTAGGAATATACTTAGGAATATACTTAAACTATAAAAGAGACATAACAATCAAATTAAAACTTAAAATCATGAATAAGCACAGCAAGAAAGTAAAACAGGCTAATAAACTCAGTAATTAATGAAGATATCAAACAAGAATAATCATACTTACTCAAAAAAAATGGATTAAAGATGCTTGATATTGTTTTCTTAAACTGTGCTTCCCATATAATCCATGAAGAAACTGAACTTATTATGATACTATAGAAAAGGGGGTGGAGGATGGGATTAGTTGATGAAATAAAAGGATGCTTAGACTGAGTGCTCAAAGCTTTTCTTAAATCAGAATGATTGGAAATGCTAGCCTCAGGATGAACTCTAGAACATTGTTTGTAAGGGATCAATTTTGAGTAAATGGAAGATGATAGTAGATAACCAATTTCTGGAAATTGAACATACTAAAGTTGAAAGAGTATTTTGCAAAATAATAGGTGAAAAATCAATCCTAGTCGATTAAGATGCATCGCATCATGAGTACATCTACATAGTTTTGAACAATGCGTAGTCTTACCCAAACACAAAAAGTAGATCAGAAATTCTAATTCAACAAAGGAAATAGATTAGGAGATAAGGAAATTCATTGAGAAATAACATTAATTTGGCTCAAACAACACCACCACTACATCCTAGTGTGGGATCTACTTACGCATGGTTTGGAGAGATCCTTATATAAGTGGTCTTACCTTTGCAGGTTTTACTACCCATAAAGAGACCAATTTCAATAGGCCTACAAAATATAGGAAAAACAATTTTAGAGTTGAAAACTTTTTAAAAAATTAAGAAAAGATGGCAAGTCGAGACAATACATACGTAATAGAGGTAAGCTCAATTAACCACACATATGAACACACTTCTTGAGCTAAATAATGACCAGATCCCCATCTCAATGACTTTTATGCCCTCTATAATTAAGAAAAGAGCAAGTAACTAGCTACTTTATGATCTAGAACCTTAATCTTAGACCTCCATATTTTCCTATTCTGAATCATGTCCTCCGTTAATCCTAAAGTCTTTAAATCATGTCTAATCACTTCATTTCAACTCATCCTATGTTTATCTCGGCCCCTTTTACATTCCAAAAGAACAATCCTCTTGCATCTTCTCACTATTGTGTTCAATCTCCTTCTCCTTACAAGTGGTGGAACCACATTGATGCATAGGGTGTCAAATGATACCCTGGATTTTTGAGCAAAAAATAATAATATATAGAAATTATGGAAACTTAGATTATATATTTAATTTAGTTGTTGTTAGTGTCATGTGTTGCAATTGCTCTAGTGGTGCAAGGCTCCCTTTCAACTACTTAAACTGCAAGGGCTGTGTGTTCGAAACTTGATCTGGTGTCTGGCTTCTACAAACTTGGTTTTTGAAATATTATTAGTTGTTCGAGTTCTAAATATAGATCACAAGCTTTTATCCACGTCTAAATTTAAGATTTACCAACTAATAAAATTTACATTTTTTCACAAAAATGTAAGAATATTCTTTTTTAAATTTAAAATTATAAATAAAAGTTAAATTTTTCCATACCAAACAATAGTTTAAATAGTTTATAGCTTAGTCAAATTTTAAAAAATCTACAAACCAAACCAAATATGGCCATAAAATAATAGCTTGATCTGATTTAATTAACGAGTTATAGCCATGTTACAAATGCCCTTAGATTTACTAAATGAACGATGTAAACATTTGTCTACAAGCGTTTGACTTTATGTTCTATGTATTTTGACAATTACCAATTACTTTTTATGGATATAGTTTGAAAAATTTTAAAATATTTTATACAATTTTCTAAGAATATTCAGCCAACGGGTACTTGGACACCTGGGCGTAACCTGATTTTTAAATGTTCTATGCAAATTTTCTAAAACAACTAAGTCAATGGATAATTGTTATGTGTTTCTTTAATCCCGACACCTCCTAATTTAAAAGATAGCTATGCAAATGTCCTTCCATAGCTAAACCGTCTCAGTCTAACCTCTCTTATCTTATTCTAAAATAATTCAGTCAATGGATAATTGGTATGTGTTTCTTTAATCCTAACACCTCTTAATTTGAAAGATAGCTATGCCATTATCCTTACATAGCCAAACAATCTCAGTCTAACCTCTCTTATCTTATCCTCAATGGGGGTCGCTCCTATTTTGTTTAGGTAGGTGAGAGGGAATTGTGGCAGGAAATAAACTAGGGTTTCACTAGGGAACTTCATGGATGAGGAGCACTTCTCATTAGAAATTAATTTTCTCTCCCTAGAGAATTCTTTTTGTGTGAATTTTGGGTAGATATTAGAAAATAAAATTAGTAATAAAATATTGACAAATTTTTAGTAATAAATATACTAGTTTTTAGAACTGCTAAAAGAAGAATAATAGATAAAAAAGGCGTTTCACACCACATTAGGATGACATGAAACCTGTAAAACAGAAATAAGCATATTTGTCTCTTACTCGAACTTGAAATACACCCAACATGTATTTTACTCAAACCAAATGCAGCCAACCTATATTTGACACGGCCGCTTAGTTGGTAGGTTTATTTTTAATAGTTCTTCCCCCTCCACTTTCATCTCCTCTCTTAACAATTCGAAATAAGGTGGGTATAAATTACCTTCCCTCCTTTGCCTCCATTACTTTCCCCTCCCTTTCCCTCGTACTCCGCCTCAATCTAAATAGTGTGTTAATTTTTATTCTTAAAAATCTTTGATTTTCATGCCAAGATTTCTCATTTATTAAAACATCATGTTTTTGGGTGAGAAAGGTAAGTAATATAATCTAAGAAGTCCTTCTCTTAAAAGTTCTCCCTAGATTATTCTCATAAAGGATACATAAGTTCCTATGAGGGACCTCATTCTACACGATTGTAGAATGTAATGAAAGGCCAAATTTTACTAGCCAATCAACTGTATGGTTACCTTCCCTAAAAACATGAGCGAAAATAATTGATTACACAATTGAAGATACATAGCAATTCTTGCAACAAGACTTGGATTTTCCACGGAACTTGGATGTAACCTTGAACTGCTTGGATGAGTATTTTATTATCCCCCTTTATGTGGACATCATTGAAGCGTGCTTGTGCTGATGCTTTCAAAACATTTCTCATGGCTATAGCTTCAGCTACTAAAATTAATGTTGTTTCCAATTTAAATGCTACTGCCTCAATAAATCTTCCTTCCTACTTACAAATGATATAATCTCCTCCTACTCCTCATGGTGTCTTGGATCCATCGAAGTTGATGATGAACCCTCCAGGTGGTTTCCTCTATGTTATCAAATGAGCTTTCGTGCGGTTGACAGTTGAATGACTTGGGTCTTATTTGCCATTCGACGCTTGCTTTTTTTGCTCTTACCAATGTATTTCCTGGAATAGGAGTTTCATTGCGAAACGCCATATTATTCCTTCTTTTCCAAACAGTCCAGAGTAGAGCAACTATCCGATCCACTTTGACGAGCGATGTAGCAGCTCTAAGACTAGAGAACATCTGTAAAATCCCTTTATGACTATGACACGAAGGATTGATATCAACCCAATTATCGCTTTATGCCAATCTCCAAGCTTTGTGTGGAGAACTACACTAAAGAAGCAGATAGTCGTCATCCTCAATCTCCTCCTGATAGAGAGGACAAGTGGATCGATTTGCATACCTCTCTTAAAGAGGGTTCCTTTAGTAGGAAGAGACGCATGGCAAAGTTGCCATAGAAAAATTTTTAACTTAGGCATGATGTCCAAGTCCCAAATCTAACTAAACTCCCAGGATGGCAAGCTTGTTTGATCCAATCCATGAGCTGCCCAATTCATAGACTTAGTAGAAAATCACCACTACCCGATAATCCCAAACATACAAAGTCCAGAATTGGGTTATGGGGTAAAGGTATAACGAGAATTAATCATAAATGATCATGGTCCACTAGCCTACTAAGACTGGTAGTATCCCACACTCCACTCGCTGTAATAAACTGTGACACCTTAGCAAAGGTATCAATTAAAGAATGATCACTAAGACCAAGCATATTTGCCAAACTGTTATTAGTATACAAATTATCCAACGAGAAATTAATATTGTTACCATTCCTAACTTTCCATCTAACACCTTTATAGAATTCATGTTGATTCTTCATAATACATTTCTAAGCCAGGAATCTATTCATTTTGGTTTCATGGAACAAAAATTCTCATAAATAGAATATTTCACTTACATCTATTTCACCTATATACTTTCCTTATGGAATAGTTTCCACATAAGTTTACTCAAGAAGACACTATTAATTGCATCCAGTTTTTGGAGGCCTAGTCTCCTTACTTTTTTAGGCCGACAAACCTTATCACAAGAGATTTCTTCCAAAACGTATCTCTACTGATTCTATTAATTTGGCAATTTATTTCTTTGGGCAGTTGAAAACATTGCATGGTATAGACTAGCATTGATTCAACATTAGTCTGAATTAGTGCCACCTTGCTTGCTTTGGAAATGTGTCTAGTTTTCCAAACTTGCTGTTTGTCCGCAGTTCTATTGACTAAATTTGAGAAGGTCTATGGCTTGTGTCTTCTCTTGAATATTAGACATCCAAGATACTTACTAAGATTATCTTAGTATGGGATATTGAATATAGAAGAAATAATTTGTTGATCATGAGTTGTTTCATTGTTAGAAAAAGTTTATGATAATTTTTGAAAATTAATAAGCTGGCTAGAATTTAGACGGAATGTATTTAAAATTGTTCTAAGTTCTTGGCACGATTCTAAATTAGTTTTGCAAAACATTAGGCCATCATCTGCAAATGGTAAACAAGGAATTTTATCAGTTGTGGGAGAAATTGTAATTCCAATTCCACATTTCTTTTCTGAAATTACCTTTCAAAGGAACCTAGTCAAGACCTCCATACAAATTATAAATGGATAAGGGGGGAGGTGATCCCTTTGGTGAATAGCTCCAAAAGGCTTAAAGAAACCACACACATCATCGTTAATAATAACGAGACTGTTGTGATGCATTCTTTAATCCAATCTCAGGATGAAAGTGCAAATCTTACAATGCCCTAAAGAGAAAGTTCCATTCAATAATATCATAAGCTTTTTCCATATCAAGCTTAAGTGCCACCCAAGATTTCTTACCTTTCATATTTTTAAACTTATTCATGATTTCATGTGTGAAGAGAATATTATCATCAATAGAGCACTTAGGCACAAATGCACTTTGAAACATGATCAATGATTTTCTCTAATATTAGCTTCATTCGATTAACTAGAATTTTTGAAATAATTTTATAAAAACTGTTACATAAGTTGATTGGTCGAACTTGATTAGTCATTGCTAGATCACTTACTTTTGGGAATTAATGCAATCAACGTATGATTAATCTGCTTCATAAGCTTCCTTCTTGAAAAAAAGATCTAATGGCATTGCAAACTTCTTTGTGGATTATGTGCCAATAAGCAGCTCCAAAACCATCAGGTCCTGGGGATTTATATTTTCCCATTTGAAAAATGACATCTTTAATTTCAAAATCTTGAATAGGCCTAACTAGCATTTCATTGTCTTCCTCCTCTATCATTTTTTGTGAATCCATAATAATGGTTCTATTCGGGGAGTTCGATTTAAATATAGTAGCAAAGTTGTTTACAAACATGCTTTCAATCTGGGTAGCTTCATCAACCCATACTCATGAATCACCTTTAATATTAATAATTTTGCATTTGCCCTTTCTAGTCTTCATGATCTAGTGAAAATAGTGGGAATCTCTATCCCCATTGAGCAACGAATCTTTCATTGCCATTTTACCTCAATAATTTTGACTGAAAAGATGCATTTTCTACCTTTGCTTGATTAGTTGATAGTGCCAATTATTCAATCGAGCATTATTGGGACTCTGTAATAGTTTATTTTCCACATTGAGGAACTTTCAACATTCTTTTTGAGTTTATTTTTGAAGTTATCAAAGGTAACTTTGCTCTAAGATTTGAAATCGAGTTTAGTTTTTTTTGAGTTTTCATATCACTTTATACATAGGAGCCTTGAATTCTTGTTTTCCAATTCTTTTTGACAACATTATGCATTTCTTGGTAATGTGACCAAGAGTGTTGGTGCTTGAAATTAGTACCTCATCTCATAGGATGTGTTGGTTTTGTATTCAGCAGGACATAAACATGATTAGAGCATGTAAATGGTCAATTAGTGATCACATAATTGGGAAATAATTATGCATAATTATCCCTAAAATGACTCTATCCAATTTTTCATGAATGAGGTGTCCTCTAAGAAACTTTTTTCAGGTGAAAATTCACCCTGGCCAATTAAATCTATACTTTTGCTATAATTGAGAAATTCATTCATCCTTCTAGTTTTGTCAATATAGAGGGGAGTTCCTCCAATTTTGTCTATGGGATGTAACATTTCATTAAAACCACTCACTATACACCAAGGTAGAATGATTGTGTCATTAAGCTGCTTTAGGTGTTGCCAAAAAGCATCTTTTTCATGTTTTGTGCTGGTGCATAGATTGCTGACAACATGAAATGTTGGGCCATTAATTTTGTCATAGACATAACAATGGATTGCTCTCATTTCTGTCACCATTATTGAAACATCAATGTTTGGCAAGTTCCTAAGCACCCACAACCCTCCTGCGTGATTAAAGTTTGGAAATTAGTCCGTACCAATCATAACTATTTTTTTTTTAATAATTAAATCAGCATTATTTGGGCTAACCATAGTTTTAGAAAGAGTCAAAATATCTGGTATAATAGTTCAATTAATAAATCCCACTTCCAAAATGAAGTTTGGTTTTATTTTGTTGCACCTTGAACATTCCAATATAAGATTTCCGTGATGGATAACAGTTAAGTACAAAATGTTTCAACAAAATTGTCAAGTGATCCAAATGATCGGTCGAGAAAATGGTCTTGGAAAGCGAGTACTTAAGCTCTCTTTCACTCACCAGATATGTGGCCTTGGGAATCAAGTATAAATACTCAATTCCTCTGACTAGAGCAAATAATACATCCGAATTATATAGATGAACTAACGAAATTAGTAAGAACAAACAAATCACTACATGTACATTGCTAACAAATGAATCAAAAATCATAATGGTCACGACCCTGCATCATTTTCGTCATTTGGCAATCGAACTGCGGAACTCTGAAAAACTAATGGTCAAATTCTTTCCTTCCTTGAAAAATCTTCTGTATATCCTATATAAGACTTCAATGTAATTAAAGAAGAAACCCGTAGTTGTAGATTATGACAGTTAGTTATGGTCTTCAAGCCAAAAGATTCATGGTCATTATCAAATCTACTACTTAAAGATGTTGGTACCTAGGGTACCATTTGCTATCTAAAGCAGAGCTTAGTAGCAGATAAGTAGTATTGAAGAAGGAATTAAGACAGAACAATCATGAAGTCCACAAAGAACTATTAAGGGCACTCGTAGAGGACTTGAGACACAAGATCGTAACAATAATATCAAGCCCATAATCAAAGTCTGGATCGTAGAAAATAATGATAGAGAAATTATCAAGCATTGTTTGCTGTAACAAGAACTTGATGATAGCAAACATAAAGAGCATGTGGGATATGAAAGTAAGATCAATGTGCAAACACTAGTGTTGAATATTATTACCATCCTCAGTATATGGATTGTAATTGCAAGAACCAATGATGTATAATGGTAAGAGATTTGGTCTCAGAAATGACATATTGTGAACTAACCACATCATTAATCATTGCATAAAAATTAGAGGCATAACATATATGAATCTTGCTTCATTTGTATAGAGGCCACTAAGAACAAAAAGCAATTCCTGAAACCTTAAAACAAAAATAAGAGTATGACTTAATATGCCACAAGAAATAATAGACATGAGACAGGATTTGAAAGGACAGTATACACAAACAGAGTAATTTCCAGGAACACTTCTCACATAGTGAGGCTTATTCCCAGTGGCACACAAAGGGAAGACCTAACAAATCAAAGAAATTTTTTAAGATACCCAATACCCCAACATAGCCAAAAGTTTGATTATTAGGCCGAATCTTGGTTTTATAGCAATAGAAACCATTAAACTCTTCACAGTAATCCTAAGTAGCCAAAACAAATCAATTCTAAATCTAGAAGCAGCAGAGAAAATTGAGAAAAACAAGCTAATTCCTGACCACTCCCTTAAGATGCAAGACTAAAATACATAACAATAAACAATCAACATGACTGCCTTCCTTAGTGAAACGACAAAGATATCTCAAGAAGACAGTAAAAATAGGCTTCATGTGGATGATAATAGTCTTAACGATAGCAAAGTTCTTTTGTAAAATTACACAATAATTAACAAAAGTGTCAAGGTGCCAGCATAAAGTTGGACAATTGGAGAAAAACATTATGTAGACTCCAAAAAACCCATGTAAAACTGAATAGTTGGTAGAATTAAAATGCGCTAAAGCTAAGCAAAAGTTCAATACACCCAAAATACATCTTGGGTACAATCGAAACGACCCAAAAGCCACAAGTGCACAACGAGTATCATCACAGATAAATAACGAGAACATATCAAATTGAACCTATGAACAGTAAGTACCTAACCAAACTCTACAAACACAAACAACGAATATGTTACAGTTAATAAAACACTTCATTTGGATATTTGAGATTAAATAACTTTTCATAGAAAAGATCAACTGTTTGACTTAGAGTAAGAAGCAATCTTGGAAATTCATGGAGATTTCGGAACGGGAATACCTAGATTGCCTTTAAAGAAGGAAAATTATGATTGCTTACTGCGACATAGTTAAGCACCATGATTGTCTATTGTAGGCTCGGCCAAAACTCTTGAAGCATTGTTCCCATACTTTAACTTTTTCACAATAGCCCTAAATCTGGGTTCGTTGCTCTGACATTCAGATATGAGGTCCATAAGTGAAGGTCTGGTGGTGGAGCTCGATATTGACATAAAGAAGTCCAGTTAAACCCCATCTTGAAGAGGAGGAGGGCACGGTTTGAAGAAATATGTAAGACAAGAATTAGTTTTGGTGAAGAATAATTCTCAATCTGTATATGCTTCATATCAATCATGCATACGTATATATAGTTACATGAGTTTGCTATGAAAAGGAAAGCTATTCCTAGAAGAGCTCTTAATCCCTGATATGTTTAGAAGTCTAGGAATAGAAAAACTTTGAGAATACAAATAATGTAATTCTAGTGGAACTCCTATTATAATCCTAGTAAAACTCTATCACTCCCCCTCAAGTTGGCGCATGTAGATTAAGAATGTCCAACTTGCTCTTTAAGAACTGGAACTGTGCTTGCCCTGATGCCTTGGTGAAGAGGTCCGCTGGCTGCTGCTTGGTATGGATCTTACATAACTGAATCGTTTTTGCATCCAGTTTTTCACGAGCAAAATGATAGTCAATCTCAATGTGTTTTGTCCTTTCGTGGAATACTGGATTATTTGCTATGTGAATAGCCGCCTGACTATCACACCACAAAGATATTGGTTGAGTATGAAATATTCTCATTGAAGCTAGGAATCCTTTAACCTAAAGTGGTTCACTGGTTGCAAAAGCCATGGAACGATATTCTGCTTCAGCTGAAGAACGAGAGACAGTGGCTTGCTTTTTGGTTTTCCATGAAATAGAAGCCCCTCCAAAAGTCACAAAATATTTTGTCAGAGATCTTCTAGTAACAGGACATGCTCCCCAATCTAAATTACAGTAACCTACTAGTTGTAGGTTGTTTTTTTTAGGAAGTAAGATGCCTTGTCCTGCACTGCCTTTCAAATAACGCACAACTTGCCATGCTGTGTCCATATGTTCTTCTCTAGGCTCCTGCATGAATTGGGATAAAATATGAACTGCATAAGTAAGATCAGGTCTAGTAATAGTGAGATATATAAGTTAACCCACAAGTCTCCGAAATCGAATTGGATCTTGTAATAAAGGACTCGTTGCCACAGCAAGTTTGTGATTTGCTTTAATTGGAAAAGAAGCAATTTTGCACCTAATAGACCACACTCATCCACAATTTCAAAGGCATATTTTCGTTGACACAAAAATAGTCCTTGCGGTCCTCTTGCTACTTCAATCCTAAAAAAATATTTGAGGGCCCCTAAATCCTTGATGCTAAAACGTTCATGTAGATAAGTCTTGAATTTTACTGATGCTACTGAATCATTACTTACTAAAATAATATCATCCACATAGACAAGTAGAGCCATAAAAATACTTCCCTTCCTATAGGTAAATAAGGAATAATATGAATATGATCGTACAAATCCATATTCATGAAGTTTAGAAGAGAGTTTTGCAAACCATTGTCTGGGAGCTAGTTTCAAACTATATAAAGATTTCTTTAGTTTACAAACTTTATTTTTACCTACAGTTTTAAAACCTGGAGGTAATCTCATGTAGACTTCTTCATCCAAATCACCATATAAGAAAGCATTGTTGACATCCATCTGATCTAGCACCCATCCCTTTGCAACGGCCACTGATAGAAAGCATCTAACACTAGTCATCTTAGCTACAAGAGCAAAAGTTTTAGTATAGTCTAAACCCTCGATTTGATGATCTCCTCGCACTACATGACGAGCTTTGTACTGTTGTATAGATCCGTCAGAATTGTATTTGACATGATATACCCGCTTATAACTGATGCGTTTCTTGTTAGAGGGTAAATCGACTATCTCCCAAGTGCTGTTATTTTCTAATGCCGTTATTTCCTCATGCATTGCATGTCTCCACTTGACATCTATTACCGCTTCCTGGTAGTAACGTGGCTCACGAATTTTCATAGTGGCCGCAAGAAACCTTTGATGATTGGTAGAAAACTTTGTACAAGTAACATAATTTTGCAAGGGATAACACGTACCTAAAGATTCCCTTTTGGTTGGATGAGTTGCGAGAAGGGGTTTTTGATTTGTGTGCTATAACAGATATAGTCGCTGAGATAAGATGGTGCTTTTCGGGCTCGAGATTCTTGCCTCTGTTGACTGAGCACTTTAGTGGGCTGCTGTGGATTACCCTTGGTCTACTGCTCTGAACTTGGGCCTTCGTTGGGCTGCTGTCCACGCCCCCCATCAGTGGGCACCTACTTTGGGTTTTCTGTTTCAGCACTGATGGGGCGTTCTGTTTCAGCGCTGATGGGGCATGCTGCTGGCTGTTGATGAACGGCCCCATCAGTGCTCCCCCTGTTATTCAAGTACTCTTTTGTTTGAGGATTAACTTCAATATCCCAACACAGTGAAGAACCCAAAATGTGGTTATGAGGATTTGAAAATTCCGCAGAGATTTATTGAGCATAGGGAAAGATATTCTCACAGAATTTAACATCTCTATTATCAAAGAATTCGTTCTTTTCAGGTCGTATAATCTCCATGCCTTTTTACCAAAAGGATATCCCATAAATACACATCTTCTACTTCGGGAGGCAAACTTATCCTTTTCTCGAGTTCTATTTTGGGCATAACACAAACAACCAAAGATTCGAAGATTATCATTGGTATGATTTCTTCTGAACAAAATTTTGTAAGGAGTCTTTCCTTGTAACAATTTATTTTGGTGTCCGATTTATCAAGTGCATGGCAGTTAAAATACATTCGCCCCAAAATTCGAAAGGTAACTTTGCCTGAAATCTAAGAGCCTGAGCAACATCCAAAATATGTTTATGCTTCTGGTCTACCATTCCATTCTGCTGGGACGTATCTACACAACTAGTTTGATGCAAAAGACCATATTCTCTATAGAAATCTATCATCTGATTTGATTTGAACTCGAACCCATTGTCAGTTCTCATTATTTTGATAACTTTGTTAAACTGATTTTTGACAAGGGCCATATGACCTTTAAGGAGTTTGTTCATCTCACTTTTCTCCACCATCAAATAAACCCATACACTTCTACTAAAATCATCCACCAAAGTCAAAAAATAACAGGCACCACAAGAGGTAGAAACCCGATATGGTCCCCAAATATCATAATGAACTATTTCAAACAAATTTTGGGCTTTATTGTGACTTAAAGGGAAAATTTTCTAGTTTGCTTTGCCCGAAAACATACATCACACAAAGAGTCTCGATAAATGGAATTGCTCAAATTTTGAAAAAAATAGACATGATCTCAGAAGATGGGTGACCTAGCCGATAATGCCAAACCGTGTGCTCCTCCTTTACCGCATGAATCTGATTTTTTGTAGCCTGCTTATACACACAAATCCCATCTCGTTGCTCACCCAATCCAATCGGAATCTTCATAGTATGGTCTTGCAAAATACAAGAATCATCACTGAAGGTTACGGTACAATGTAAATCCTTGCAAACTCAAGAAACTGAAACAAGATTATAGGTTAAGGAAGGAACTAAAAGAGTTTTATCCAAACTCACGTTTTTATCCAACATAATTTTTCCTTGTTTATCGGCAATGGTGTTTTGACCATTTGGAAGATCAATAATTACTGGGTCAATCTTCTCTATGTTAAACAGCGAACCAACTTCTCCGATCATGTGAGTCGATGCACCGCTGTCAATAAGCCATGGTGGCTTAGGGTTACCTGATAATTTTTCGGTTTTGCTTGCAGGGGTCTCTAAAAGGCTCATTAGGCGTTGGACTTGTTCAATTGTAAAGCCTGGGAGAGTTGGTTTGTGTTGTGTTCAACCACTATTGAAACAACTTCTGCATTGGTGTTGTCTGCATGTGAAGCTCCAGCGAACATACTCGAATTGTCTGCATGTCCAGCTTCTTTGCCTGCTATGGGTGCTCCTCATCTTGCTCCACCGCGACCACCCCTGCCGCTGCGTGCACCACCTTGACTTCCTGTGCCTCCGCCACGACTGCCCCAGCTAGTAGGATAGCTGATCAGGTCAAGGCATCCAGCTTTGTCATGCCGGTACTTTCCACAGTGTTGACAAGTTGGTTTCTCGATTGCGCTTTGTTTGGCTGCGAATGTGACTGCGCCTTTTGGTTTCTCTTTGCAATCATTCACCATGTTCTTGTGGTGTTCTTCTTGTCTAATAATGTTGAAGATTCTCTCAAGAGAGGGCAGGGGCTCCATAGCAAGGATTTGACCTCTCAAAATAAAGTACTTTCTATCATTCAATCACATAAGGAATTGATGAGTCTTCTCTTCTTCAGCTTCTTTGACGAGAGCTTCACCAATCTTGCACTTGCAATTTCCACACGTACATTGATGGTGAGTAATAATAGCATTGAGTTCATTCCACAAACCTACCAAGGCAGCATAGTATTCGACTACCATCATGGTGGTGCTTTGTTTGCAATTTGCCATCTTAGCCTTTAAATCATGTTTCTTGGGGATATCGGAGACACCATATCTCTTTTTTATATCATCCCACATGATTTTTGCGGTGTTTGCATAAGCTATGGTGGGTCGTATTCTTGGGTCGATGATATTCAAGAGTCATGAACAGATTGTAGAATTCACCGTGTCCCATCCTTACACTTCCGCAGGTTCGGCGGTCTCTTTCAATGTCAAGGTTCCATTGATGAAATCTAGTTTATTTTTTGATCTCAAAACTGCCATAACCGCCTTCTCCCAAAGATCATAATTATTCCCATCAAAAACTATTGCTGTGATTGTAGCTCATGATCCCTTAGAGGGATGAACATAATAAGGGGAAGTATTGTCAATTATGAATTTACTCATTTTGAATTGTGTTTAAAAGAACCTTGCTCTGATACCATAAAGAAATATGTAAGACAAAAATTAATTTGGTGAAGAAGAATTCTCAATCTGTACATGCTTCACATCAATCATGCATACATATATATAGTTACATGATTTTGCTATGAAAAGGAAAGCTATTCCTAGAAGAACTCTTAATCCCTGATATGTTTAGAAGTCTAGGAATAGAAAAACTTTGAGAGTACAAATAATGTAATTCTAGTGGAACTCCTATTATAATCCTAGTAAAACTCTATCACAGTTTGGAGTCGATCGGCCCAAATACAAAGTTAGATGATGGTTCTATTGTGTGCGCTATCCATAAACAATAGTATCTGATCTAATCAGTGGCGAAAGAGATTAACATGAAGCCCAACAACAGTTTTGAAAGTGAAGGCCTTAGAAAATTAGTCTTTTAATTTTCATCACTTTTGTTCCTAGATCTCCTAGTGGTAGAGAACAAAGAACAGAGGAAGCAGGGGTTGAAACAAAAGGTTCGAAAGAGAGGCTTAAGATTAGCCCAGACCTGAATTAAAGGATTGAACTAACAAAGTAAAAGACTCATCAAAGAGCTACAGGTCGGGAGGGAAATGTGCCGGTTCCTATCACACAGATCCAGGAGTGAATTCGAATGGCCAAACTTGCACACGCAAGGGTTGATTTGAGCAGATTGGCAAAAAGACACCAAAGCTTGGTGCCGAGCCTTGAGCAAAGGCAGAAAAGAGGCCAAATTAAGGTCGGCAAATCAAATTAACGCAAGAATAGAAGTGGATTCAAGGGCAAAGGGTGATGGAGAGAACAGATCGGGGGCCTTTTTCTTCTTCTTACGCTGGACCATTGGGGTTTGAATAGTAGAAAATTTAGAGGACTCAAATTCTCTCTATCTCTCTCTAGAGGGGTTTGTTTCTCTCATTAGAGGATTTACTACATATTAATGGCCCAATTGATTTATTAAAACATTATGTTAGTGTCAATTTGTGTCCAGAGTTCGAGGCGGAAAAAAAGTATCGAGTCGACATAATTGTTGTTATGAGTATAGAATGAGGGTTACCAAATGTGGCCATAATTCACTGAAAGTTCCCATACATGACCGGTCTATGGGCCGAGGTACCTGCAAAGGATACATAACACACCTCCGTCAATGCAGGCCCATCTAGCGGCACTGGCTACAAGCCTACACCCGCCTCTGTTCCTTCCTCCCTCCGTCCTCCCCCTCTTGAACCCTAATTCCACCTTCATCACTCCATTTCCCTCCTGCTTCAACCAAGCCTGAAGCAGGTCGGTACAGAGGTTCATCAATGGGGAAGGTGAAGGGTAAGCATCGTCTAGATAAGTTCTATCACCTTGCAAAGGAACAAGGATACCGTTCTCGAGCCGCCTTCAAGCTCATCCAACTCGATTCCAAGTACAATTTCCTACACTCTTCTCGCTCTGTTCTCGACCTCTGCGCCGCCCCTGGTGGGTGGATGCAGGTGGCGGTGCAGCGGGTTCCAGTGGGTTCGCTTGTCCTTGGGATTGATTTGTTCCCAATTCGCCCTATTCGGGGTGCAATCTCTGTTGAGGAGGATATCACAAAGCCTAAGTGTCGTGCTACTATCAAGAAGATTCTTGCTGAAAATGGGTGTAACTCTTTTGATCTTGTTCTTCATGATGGGTCGCCTAATGTTGGTGGTGCTTGGGCTCAGGAGGCTACTAGTCAGAATTCTTTGGTTATTGATTCGGTTAAACTTGCTACCGAGTTCTTGGCTCCGAAGGGGAATTTTGTTACCAAGGTATGGATTGAATTGAATTTCTAAGTTGTTTTTTGGTTGGTTTGGTGGGTTATGTAGAAGTTTTTGATTCATGCGTGGTTCTTATTAGAGCTTGTTTGTTGGGTGTAGTGTTTGCTTTGTGTCCAGGGATAATGGGATGCTGTGAATTTTATTACCAAGGTTTCTCCGGATTTGAATGTCTCTGTTGTTGGTTTTTTGGTTGGTTTGATGGGTTATATGGAAGTTTTTGATTGAATGGGTGATTCTTATTAGAGCTTCTTTTGTTCTGTGTTAGTGTTTGTTCTGTGTTCAGGGATAATGGGATAATGGGATTCTAGGATGTGCATTTGTCTTGAAACTGATGGGCCGCCCATCTTCTGTTAATTAGGTTCATGCAAACTACGTGTTAAAAAATTTAGTCTAAGATTTTCAGTGCAACCAGGACAGTTGGCGGACAATGCAGTTAAACTCTGTCAACCTCATTCCGACTAATTAAACTGTGTCATTGGATCAACAAAGTTGAATTTGTAATCACTGGAAAATTTCTAACTGCCAATGAGCGACCTAAACAATTGTGTCTTGTTAAAGAAAATGTAGCTCTTTTTTGCATCGTTGGCTCTATCCTTTTACAGAAATTGTTTTTTTGAAGACCCTTTTGTTTTGGGCTTTTGAGAATCTTCACTCTGGTTTCTTGTTATTATATTGCTATATAATATGGCCTTCAGCACTTTATAGGTTGTCCTTGCTCAACTTTGCGATATATTATGGCCCCCCAAGCTAGGCAAACATTATAGAAAAAAGGATGCTGGAGGATTGCAACCCAATATGAATGATGTTTGAAGCAAAGCGACTGCCTAAGTGCGGTTTCTCAATTTGCATCCGGTCTTGCACCGAAGGAGGTTACAAATTATACCGTTATTGCGGTCCCTCATGAGGAGGTTCTCGCCTCTGGCGATTATGTAGGTTAATTATAGACAGCCTTTCCCCTGCAATTACAGAAACACTATTTACTTAGGAGTGGAATTGATAGAGAGACAGTATATATCATCCTTTTGGCTAAATTGCACATGTAAACGGTAAGCCTACCATATGCTTTGTGGATGATGAGATTCATTAGTCAGTGACTAGGTTATGGCAAGTAATATATGGAAGAACAGGATTGAAAACGGTAGCCCGCAATGGGTAGGAACGTATAAGAATTCAGCTCTCCACCATTCTGGTTCTGTTCTTCTCTGTGATCCTAGATTTTTCATGCGAGTGTTTTATGTTGGTGTCTGAATGTACTTAGCATCAAATTTGCTTGTGAGGTTCTCTGCTTACAGTTACTAAAGGATTTCTTCTGATCTGTGTTAGATGTGTTGATTGGATTTCACATACCTGCCTTGTCTCAGGTTTTCAGGTCACAAGACTACAATGCAGTGCTTTATTGTCTTAGAGAGGTAATGTATCTGTATTTCAGTTTGCTTCCATTTGGGTATCACTAGGCTAGAGTACCGGACATCTTAATCTTTACAAGGCTAAGTGCCGAAGTTCTATATAGTCTCAAGTAAATTAAGTTTTTCTAGTTGTCTTAAGCTTAACATGAAGGTGATTTTAATATGATAATGCTATTTCTTTTGTATCAGGTATTCTAAACAAGCCACACCAAAACTCGTATCTCAATGCTTGGGCTTGCTTGCCTCATCAGTCTTTTTTTGGGGGGTTTTTTTGGGGGGGGGGTAAAGGGTGATGTTTGCAGTCGAACACCTCAGTCTTAGGGGTTGTTCCCCATGGCATGAGGGGATCTATTGTGTCAAGTATTCTAAACAAACCACACTAAAACTTGCATCTCAATGCCTGGGCTTGCTTCCCTCAGTCCTTTTTTTGGGGGTTTTGGCCCGGGGGGAGGGGAGGGTGATGTTTGCGGTCGAACATTTCAGTCTTAGGGAGTATTTCCCCATGTCATGGGCGGATTTACATTGAGGCTAATGGTTTCCACGGACACCATTAGCTAAAACAATTGTTTAGATTTTTATATTAAATTCTTTCAAAAATTTGACATGCAAACCTACAAAGATGAACTGGTGTTATTAAATTTTGCGAAACTGCAAAAAGAAACTGTTGTATAAAATATTTGATTCTACCACTGTCCCATGGATCCTAGATTTAAGGAATTGTTCCCTACTGATCCATAGCAAAACCAGAGGACACTTTCGTGAGATGCTCTGATTTATTTGTATTAAATTGTGATTACCCCCCTCCCCGGGGGTATTTCATGCAGTTGTTCGAAAAGGTTGAGGTAACCAAGCCGGCTGCTAGTCGTTCAACATCCGCAGAAATTTTTGTTCTGGGTTTTAGGTACAAGGCCCCTGCAAAGGTTGATCCTCGCCTTCTTGATATCAAGCATCTGTTTCAAGGTGTTACAGAACCCCAGAAGGTAGCTTAATCAGGAAATGTTGTCAGCCCTTTATGTGTTGTAATATTTTCGATGATTCATCTTAGCTTCAATTCTCTTACATGTAGGTGATTGATGTCTTGAGAGGAGGCAAGGAAAAGAGACACCGTGGTGGGTGAGTTTTTAATCTCATTTGAAGCCTGAAAATTGGTTAAAGCTCTATGTCCACCCTGAAATGTTCCTCTTCTATGTGTTTGCCGCTAATTTTCATCTTGTGCATTTCTTGTTCATACCTCCCAATCCTAGTAAGAGGAACCCATGGTTTTGAAATCTACAGTCTAAATGGTTTATACTGTTCTAGTACAATTATTCCACGCTTTCTGTCCGCCCCTCCCGCTCTCCCTCCCAAAATAACTGTCGATTCTGATATTAATAGATGACAATCAATTTCAAGGAAGACGTGGAATGAATTTGCTTGTTTCAAGTCAATATTTCAAATTAATTTTTATGGAGACGGTGTTTTAATTGATCTGACAAATGAGGAACCAGAAAAAGCCATCTTACCATGTTCTTCATTATTTAGATTAGATGAATTTCTGTCATGTGACATCGATCCGTTAGTTGACTGTTGGTGACCCTTAGGTATGATGACGGTGCTGTGCTGGTGAGGAAGACCTGTTCTGCTGCTGATTTTGTGCAGTCAGAAACTCCTTTGCAGATCCTGGGCACAGTAACATCAATAAGCTTTGATGATCCTGCCAGTTTACCAATTAAGAATCACGCTTTGACAACAGAGGAGGTAATCTTCTGGAGTGGCACGTTATTTTTGTGTTGGTGTGGTAGAGTCTGCTAACACCGTGTACTGATGCATTCCAGGTTATAACACTTTGCGAAGACTTGCGTGTCCATGGAAAGTCAGAATTCAAGCAACTTATGAAGTAAGAAGTCACGCATATTAAGCCTGTTTGTTCTCATCCCATTTGGCCTGTGTTTGAGATACTTTGTTTAGCATTCCAATCTTGTTTTTGATCAGAAAATCATGATGGAGAGAAACATTTTATTTTGTTGGTTATAGTATATGTTGAGATTCAAATTGCTTTGATGCTAGACTAAATGAATTCTGAGAATTATAAGTCTCTTTCCACATGTTTCTTCACTTTGCAACTAAAACTGCTGTTTTCCACTACCTTGGGGCTGTGTAGTAGTTTTAGTTCTTTAATGTAGAATGTTTTGTTTCATTTATATACCACAGGTGGAGGATGAATGTACGAAAGGCACTCTCTTCGATTGAGAAAAGTACATCTGCTAGCTTTGATGCCGATAAGGAGGATAAGGACGTAGAGGAGCAGAACGAGGATGAGAAACTTCTCAATGAAATGCAGGAGTCGATCAATGCTGATGAGCGCAAGAAAAAACGTGAAAAGAAACTTCTGGCAAAGAGACGGGCTAAGGTATTTTTATTATTTTTTTTAAAAAAAAACTTGAAGACACTCTTGGAAACTTGCTGTCTGATGTGAAAAGAAATAGGGATTGCTTTGTGCATAGGAACAAAGACGTCTCAACTTTAAACGAATGCAAAACACCATGGGTCATTCTAAGATACCTTATTTTGAAGCCTAATTTAGAAGAGAAAGGACATTGGAAAAGACGGCCATAGTTCTTGTTTATATATACGGCTTTATAATTATAGAATTTATTGCTGTCTATTTAAAGTTTGCTGAATGGTACTATGAACATCTATGTGTCTACCTTTCTATTCTTTTGCTGCAATCATGATCTTTCTCTCCTAGATGCAGTGCAAGCACAATCTAAACTGCAAAATGGAAGGAGGAAGGAGGAAGAACTTGGGGGGAGGGGGTGTACAGCCTGTTTGCTTGAATTTAGACTGTATTCTTGAATATAAATTTTTCTATGGATATCTGTGGCAATTAAAACCTTCTGTCTTCTCCTCCAAAGCTTCCACTGTTTAAATTTGTTTGTTTGTGCAGGACAAAGCCCGTAAGGCAACAGGAATGCAAGTGGATGCTCTGCAGGATGGTTATGTTGACACTGAATTATTCTCTCTTGCGTCTGTTAAGGTTTGTTTTGCTGTTGTTTGTTGTAATGCATTCAAACCCCCCCCCCCCCCCGGTCTCCCACATTTTCAAATTAATGAGAACTAAATCCTCAATGTTTTCTCAAAAGCTTTGTTATGTGTGTGTGGTTGTGTGCCTGCCCTTGTGTTTTGATTTCTTGTTTGCTGTGATGGGTTGGAGGGGGTAGGTTGGGTTTGAGCTGAAGCCTGACTTGGGAGTAAGAGTCAAGCACAACAGTAGATTGTTTTTTGTTTTTTCTTTCTTTTTAAAAGAAAATTTTCAACCTCATGCTGCCTTGATCTAATTCATGTGACACAATTCAGGGCAAGCAAGACTTGGCTGCTATTGATGCCACAGAAGACGTTGAAGTTGATGAAGTGGCTATGAGCGACGATAATGTGGACAATGATGCTGATGAAGACACTGAATCCAGTGACATGGACTCTGATGAAGAGAGGAAAAGGTGTATGTTATGTTTCGGCTTCCCTTTTCCCCTGTGAATCAGCTTACATATTGTTAGCCTATGTTAATTGATGGATTTTCCTGTTCTATTCTAGTTATTGACTACTATTGC
This sequence comes from Carnegiea gigantea, assembly GCA_029747015.1. Taxonomy (NCBI): domain Eukaryota; kingdom Viridiplantae; phylum Streptophyta; class Magnoliopsida; order Caryophyllales; family Cactaceae; genus Carnegiea; species Carnegiea gigantea. The sequence goes on along the minus strand of JAKOGI010000472.1, from coordinate 416,658 downwards.
CCTTGCTAGGTATGATGATCAGCTTGATGGGTTTCTTGATGAAGCTTATGAACGTTTTGTAGCCAAGCGTGATGGTAGCACAAAGCAGCGCAAGCGTGCGAAGCGTGCCTATACTGATGGTGAACTCCTCGAGGCAAGTAGCTTTTAAAGGAATTAGTAATTTGTCTTGGTACTGTTTAGTTTACCATGACTAACATTAGCTCGCATCTATGTTACTAGGACTCGGCTATACCCATGTTAAAGTGCTGAGTGTCCGATGTGGGCATCATGTCGTTCTCGGCAATTTTTTGAGAAATTCATTACTTTTTTGGTCTAAAATGAAGGGTTGAGTGTCTGTACCGATGTCCGAGTGTCGAGTGTCTGAGACGGGTACTTGAGGCAAAATGAAGAGTTTAAAGTAACATAGGCTCGCATTAGAAGCTATTCATTTAATTGTGCTCCTATATTCCTCTAATACTAGTATACTACCAATACATCTCATTTTGGGCACCGGTTTTCCCTGGGGCTTTGTCACCTTTTAGGGCTGCCGCTTCCCCCCCCCCCAACCGAGGGCATTACCATTATGCGCCCCTATGTTGTTGATCATCATAGGAATGTTACAATGCGCCCTTGTGTCAATGAGATCTATAGGAATATTTTTATGAGGTATATTTTCGGTCATAATGTGGCATCTTCATCTCAGGGCGGTGCTAATGAGGCTGGCCTTGACGAGGTTCAGCCTGATGATGATTCAGACAAGGAACAGATTGATGAGGAAGCCAACCCTCTTATTGTGCCCATTAGTGAGGAGAGACAACCAACACAAGATGAGATTATGTGCAGGTGGTTCAGTCAAGATGTTTTTGCCCAAGCACTAGAGGAGGGGGATTTGGGGAAGAGTGACAGTGATGATGACATGGAGATAGATGTACATAAGCCCAGAACTTCTCCCTCAAAGACTGCTATCAGAACTTCACAACGGCCATCTTTGCCTGGGGAAACTCCAAAAAACAAGCCATCAAAGGTCGATGATGATTTGGAGGTGGTGCCTGCTCCCGCTACAGATTCAAGTGACAGCTCATCCTCAGATGATGATTCCGAGGGCTATGATACAGACATGAAGTGCGAGACTTTGGCTTTTGCAAAGAAAATGCTGAGCAAAAGAAAGAGAGAAGAGATTATTGACGACGCTTATAACAAGTATATGTTTGATGATGAGGGATTGCCCCCATGGTTTGTGGATGATGAGAAAAGGCATTATCAACCTATTAAACCCATAACCAAGGAAGAGGTGGCAGCCATTAAGGCTCAATTCAAAGAGATCAATGCTCGACCAGCTAAAAAGGTTGCCGAGGCCAAAGCAAGAAAGAAGAGGGCTGCCATGAGGAAGCTCGAGAAGATAAGAAAGAAGGCTAACAGCATCGCAGACCAGACGGAAATCGCTGATCGCTCGAAGAGAAGGATGATCGAACAGCTTTATAAGAAGGCAACACCCCAGAAGCCTAAGAAGGAATTCGTGGTTGCCAAGAAGGGCGTACAGGTGAAGGCAGGAAAAGGGAAAGTTCTTGTTGATAGAAGAATGAAGAAGGATGCTAGACAGCATGGAATGAGCAAACAAGCCAAGAAAGGCAAGGGCAAGGGTAAAAGCAAAGCCAAAGGGAAGGGTCCAACCAAGATGGGTAAGGGAGGTAAGGCTAAAGCTCGGGGGGGCTGATAGGATGCGTGGGCTGTGAGGGGAGTTGATGCTGAATTATTGCATTTTTGACTATGTTAAGAGCTGAAGGGTCTATTAAGTTTCTATGGGAAATTGGGAGAAGGATGTGCAGTTTTTAAACCCGTATTCCTCCTTTTGGACTAGCGATTGAATTTGTTATAAAAAAAATTAGCAATTTTGTAACAAATATTTCCCCTTTTCGTTGCCAAAATTCTGTAGTTGTATCTGCAATTTATACTCAATGCCTGCTCCATGAAGATGAAGTTTACTTATTTGCTAAAGCATTTGCGGTATTTGGTAATGGCAGTAATCATCTTCAGGTTACGCTGTGAGCCGTTCCGTAATTGATCCATCAAACAATCAGCTGATGTTGTTTTCAGTGTGTGGCCATTATAGCGAGTTTCTACTTCACCTTCAGTTTTTCGGATGGTTATGCGAAACATGCATATCAAAAATAAATAAGTGAACAAATAAAAGTCTTTTGGCTTTTTTTCTAGGCAAGCAAAGGAACAAAATTCGTTGATAATTTATAGGTGCGATAGGGCACTTACAATGTGCACTCTACTAAAGCAAATATACAATCCTAAATGTTAAAAATCATATCTCAACCTCAAAAATACTAATTCAAACATTAATGGTTTGTCTTTTCACTTTCGTTGTTTCTTGATACACCGAAAAAGAGAGCTCTATAAATTTGATACGATTTTCTGACTAAAGTTTATCTGATGTTCTAAAGTAGTACTCTTGTAGAGCTAATCTTCCAACACCAAAGATTATATTTGAAATGTCAAAATTCATAAATGAATAACTTCCAAGTTTCAATTTGTATAGTTGATCAATCCATTTCAAATTTGTAAGACCATACAAAGAAAATAAGAAAATAAAGAGCAACTATATAATAAACTCCCATAATTAGAGATGAGAACATAACTCTTACAAAGAAGAGACCAGTTAACCTTTCAATTAGAGAGATCACAACTAAAACTATTGATCATACTAATATTAAAGAAAAGACAGGTTGGAAGTGGCCGGAGAACTGGCCATCTCCTTGTTCGCTTTCAATCTTACAGGAACAGAGAGATGAAGGTTGAGAAAGGGAGGGCGTGAGTTGGAGATAGAAAGCATCCCAATCATTAATTTGGTACTTAACCTACTCAACAGACTATAAGATATAAAATAAGTAATAATATGAAGTTGTAGACTTGAGATAACTGGAGATGTCATATTGCCATGATTTTCGAAGAACTTTGAGACCTTTTAAGGAGTGCCAAATTTGGTTACGTAATGTTCCACTGCTAATGTGGTTTCATTAGGTGGTTCCTATACCGTTTGCTTGAACGATAATTTGACTAACATGCCTCGTGCGGAACATATTACAGATCCGAGGTATCAATATCATCCAGAATTTAAATGGATTTGCATTGGAAACTTGAAGGAACTCAAGTTCAAAATTTTCGGTTGTTTAATCAGAAATTTAGAATAATGTTTCTTTAGCACGCCCAGTATTGCAGATGTTCAATTTATAATATTGCTTATAGTCCTATTCAACAACCAACCCAATGGGAAACCAATAATCAAAAGTTTCATAATGTATGCTCTGTTGAGCACAATGCCTTACTCTGGAAACGTATCTTGTCATAGCTACCATTAATTCGCTGGTGGTGGTGGTATGTTCCTGCCTTCTTTTCGTTCCTCTTTCGATAGTCGAGCATTTTGCCATTGCCTGTTGTGCTTGTTCATATGCAGCTCACTTTTCTCTCGTAGTCGCTGCCTTTTCACGGTTGTCAGAGGCCCTGCCAAGCGCTGGAGTACCGGAAACCATGTCGTGCAATCGAGAGGTGGGGAGTCAATGTGCATTTTAATCCCTTATCGAGAACTGGGAACTCAGGTACCCACGTCCATGGCGGATTTTTTTGTTTACTTTAGTAATAATTTACCCATTGAAATGGACAATCTGAGGCTTAAAACTTCAGTCAACAGTCGCGGTATCATTGTGGAAGCTTATATTCCTAACGAAATTAGGAGAGGTGGTGGAAAGAATGGATTTGTAAGAATTGTCAAGAACCAAGAGGTTAAAAAATCAATTGAGGCAATAAACGGTAGAGGTGTTGGAGTTTTCTAGTTGGAAGTTCCTTGGGCAAGGTTTCAAAGGAGGCTGCCATTAAGATTGTGCTGGAAGAGGGATTCAGCCTAGGAAAAGACAGTTCGGAAATAGTTTTGAGAAAGGTTCTGGAGTAACATCTAATACGACCTCGTGTGGAGGATAAAGATAAATAAGTGGATATTTTGGAAGTTGTGAAGGATGAGTTTGGAGGGTCAAAGCTTGTCAAAGATAGCTTTGACCTCAATTCTTCTAGGAGCAAAATGTTCTCTCAACTTATTAGGTTTAAAAAGTCATCCAATTTATATAGGAATGTTTAACCCTCAGAATCCAAACAACCCTTGCAATAGGTCATTTCTAGATGATGGAGAGGAGATTACTAGTCGTTCGAACATTTTACATCCTCCTATTAAGCATGACATTCAAGTCAATAGATAGATATAAAGTTAAAGGCCCAACAAAGATTATCAAGCATAGTGTTAAGAAGTTAAATACGGTTGCTCATGAAGGGTTTCTGTGCAATTGAATTTGGTTACTTAATTGAAAGAGGTGAATCAAAATTAAAGGACAATTGCCTACGCAAACTAAAATTGATAAGAGGGCGATTGAATTTGGTAAGAAAATTAAAGTGGTTGTTATATGAGATGAGACCTTTGCTGTTAGAAGAATTACTAGAATTTTGAGAAAATAGTTTGAAAGCAGAAACAAGCTTAACATCCTGAGTTGGTTACTTAGTTGCCAGCAAATACAACGTTTAAGTTGTGTGGTTTATTTGCAATCTTAGCTAATGATAAGAGTTGCATGTAAAGATTATCTTATTTTATTTCACCTTTTGTGTTTCGAATTTTGCCCAAATAATGATGAAAAAATTATGTCGGTAGCATATCAGGGCAAAAGTTGTAGAAAAGCATCACTATTATCTTAGGTAATGTTTGGTCGGGCGAAATAGTTTTCTTGGGAAATAGTTTTCCAGTTTTTCATTGTTGGGAAACTATTTTCTAAGAAAAATCATGCCCCCAACAATGGAGGAAAATGGTTTCTCCTTTGGGATGAAAGGAAATTGATCTTGTTCCTTTAACTCTTTTGATGATTCAAACTCATCCACGACAATTCAATCGAATTTTTTGCCATTAAAACAATTCAATTGAGATATTTTGCCACTAAAATAATTTCAACTGTTTGGATCGAATGATTATCAGATTGAAAGATTAAAAAAAAGCTCAAATCGATATTTAAGCGCAACATTCCTTTGTTTGGTTAACATTTTTCTCCACCGCTAAAACAATCCAGTTGGCATTTTTTGCCACTAAAACAATTTCAATGGTTTGAATTGAAACTTGATCTTCAGATAGGAAAGATTACAATATCTTCCACGACAATTCAATCGAATTTTTCACCATGAAAACAACTCAGTTGAGATATTTCGCCACTAAAATAATTTCAATGATTCAGATCGGTACTTGATTATCGGATTGAAAAAGTAAAAAATGCTCAAATTCAGATTTTAAGCTCAACATTCCTCTGTTTGGTTAACATTTTTCTCCACTGCTAAAACAATTTAGTTGGCATTTTTTGCCACTAAAACAATTTCAATGGTTTTAATTGAAACTTGATTTTCCGATAAGAAAGCTTACAATAAGCTCAAATCTAGATTTTGGTCATTTGATCAATATATTTCTCCACTATGACAATTCAGTCAACATTTTTTACCATTTAAACAATTCAATCGAGATTTCCGCTACTAAAACAACTTCAACTCTTTGGATCGAAGATTGATTATCTGATAGAAAATTTTTAAAAAGCTCAAATCTTAATCTTAAGCTCCTTATTTCTTTATTTGGCCAACATTTACTTCTGCTTAAGACAATTTAGTCAACATTTTTTGCCACTTAAACAATTTAGTTGAAGTGTTCTTTTGTTGATTTATCTTGCATCAAACCACAGAAAATGTGACATGAAAATTTATTTTCTATGGAAAATGGTTTTCCTAGAAACTATTTTACCTTCAACCAAAGACTACCTCAGTATACTTAAGATTGTAGAAGCTGCTAACAGGCAATGAGCCAAGCTATTTCAAAAGTAGCTACCACTATTTCAAACGAAAATACTAAAGATATGTTCATCAAGTCATCCTAATTAGATGCTCCACCTTTTTTTTCTTTTTCTTGTTTATAAAACGCTCGCCTCTTTCTTGTAAGAAATAGAGCCTTAACTAATGCAGAACCCTCGGAAAATCAATTCTTGTATAAGATAATCTTGTGAATAATTCTTCTAAGGCAAACTTCTTTGTTATAATGCTTGATCCAACCACCTTTTTCTTTCCGTCTTTTTTTGATCATTGGCTTCCACAGCAAGTACAAACAAGAGTTAAAACTCTGCACAGCTAGCTTCAAACACACACAATAATGACACAATAATATGGGCAAAAACAATAGCTAAAAAACGCAATCCCAAACAAAAAGAAAAAAGAAAGAAAAAAACTTCTTACAGATTGCGGTCATTTTCAAATAATTGGGGTCTACACTGACACTACGGAGAAAGTGAGAAGATCCTGCCTTGAGTGAGCGCACTTCCAAACTAGCGTATTTAAGCCCCACAGTACACTCATTTCCATGAATGGTTCAGTTTGTGACAAAGAAAAGAGTCCCAGATAGGGAAAGTTCACCTATAAGTTTAAATTGATAGTATAATCTGTAACAATTAATTTGTTATGAGTTATAATTCGAAACGAAGAACGCAAGGGATTTATGTGGACAAATCTTTAACAGGAATACCAAGACAGGTAATAATAACTTGACTAGTGGCTGTCCATGTTAAAGAGCAATTGACAATTTAGGAGTTTCAAAACGGGTTGAGAAAACGACTTCTCTTTTTGTTTTATTATGCGGTTTTACTAAAATATCCTTTTTAAATTTAAGAAAATGACATTTCATATTTTAGTTTCTTTTTCTTAATTTTCTTTGTTCGTAAAATAAGTTATTTGTGATTCATTCAATGATTTATTTGGCTGATACCATACAGTATATTCAAATGTTAATTCTAATAACGCTATGTTATCTTTAATTAAGTTTATAGTGATTGTGTGTATACTTTCTAGTATAGTAGAAAGATAATTTATCATAGCTTTGCAGTGATTTAATAAGTTTTGTCTTATACTTTTAGTAGTACAATCAAAAGATCTCAAATAATTCTAAGCTTGATCTTGTGTATAATATTTTAAATTGGGTAAATTAAAACTTTGGTCAGCTAGATAATCACCTTCTCGATTTAACCTAGAACATATTATAGTTTATTTCTTGGACAACTCATAATTTAATTTTATCAGAAAAGTAATACCTCAAATGAGACAAGTTTCTAGTTGCATAATGTTTTCAGCAAGTATTAACTGTGTCGGGTTTGTCTAGTTTGCATATTATATGCTTTCTGTATGCATAAGGTTGCTATATTCAATGCAAGTTGCGGGTATAGTTTATTGATATGGTAAGCTCTAAATGATTTAATCAATTGGTATGCTCTAAATAATTTAGTGGATAGATAGGCCCTGATACTATTAAAACAAGGGTCTGGTAACTTTTTATAGAAAAAGGATTACAGCTCTTTAATGAGAGAATACAATTAAACAAAGAATAGATAATACTGTTTCAATTTTCTTAGAAATGATACTCCCAAAGTAATAAATCATACTATCAATAAGTAAAATCAAGAATTTATACTTTTTTCTTTCTCAGAGTCTCTCTTGGAGTATGTCGTTCTCCAGTTTGCCGTCACGCTCTTCTCTTCACGGGCCTTACTGGACTTACTTCGACCCACGAACTATTTCTTTCCTCTTAAGAACTTTGAAAGAATAGAAGTATAAGATTTGAGATATTTCTAAAGATAGTATTATTATTACTTGGTTTCCCAAAAAAAGGAAATTATAACATGATAGAGAGTAGATAACTCTTTGGGTGATCTATTCTTTGCCCAAATGTCTTTGCCTTTCTTCATAGAGTTTACATCTTTTTATAGAACTTAAAGGAAATACTCACATAAGGGCTTACATCATCATAGCATTAAAATACAATGTTGATAAGCCCAGAATCATAGTGGATGCTCATGATGGAGAGTGGAGACGTGCTGACATGCTGCAAACTTATAATTATACATGTTGTGGGCCCGCAGTCTTTACTTTCCTGTTGGTTTTGTGGTTGTACCATTGTAGATAGTATCCTAACTGTCCTTATGTAAGTGATAAGATAAAGTTGATAGTGACTTGTGCCGAGACCATAGTTTGTTGATAGTGTCGGTAAAATCTTGGTCTTATATCTGGCTTGATGTTGGCAAAATCTTGTCCATTCGTAATAGAGCTTACTTTTCTTCTTTTTTTTTGGGACTAGTTCAGAGAATTTACTTTTGACTGCTGGAGATCCTTGAAAATTTTCTGACTCAAGCTGGAAGAGAAATTTCGATAGTTCATTATCATAAGTTCCTTCCTTCATCCCTGCTTTAGTTATTAAGATATAATCAGCTCTCTAAGCACACATTTAAGTCCAGAGGCATATAATCTGTTGCCTTGGCATTTAATTGCAAGTGCTCTGCTAGTTCTTCTATAATTTATTCAGGGCTCATTAAATCTGATAGGGACAAATTTTTGGGAGGCTTCAATATTAAGTTGAAAGTGCTCTGAGATATATCCAATTTGGATGATACTGATTCTAGGGTAAAGTGTGTCAGTTTCTTCATCTTTTTCTGGTGGTATAGTATAAAATTTAACAAAGATAAGTCCTTGTTTGAAGGATTTGAGGACTTGAATTATTTCATATGGGAAATTGGTAAGTTTTGTGAGTTTTTGATCGGGACAAACTAGATTAAGGTATTCAAATTCATAAAATTGGTAGATAGTTTCAGGATTTGCGCCTGTGCAGGCTCTAAGTCTTGTAAATAAAGATTTTCCTCTACTATAAAAAATTTGTGGAGTTTCATGAAATTTTCAGTAAACGAATTGAGTTGTCTTATAATATCCTGCAATAAAAGGGTCGCAGATATTAAAATAAACAAACTTTTAAGTTTGATTAGTGGGGTTTACAGTTCTTTTTTATAGTAGTTTCATCTTTAGTTCTAGCATTTTCTTCTCTTTTTTGAGAAATAGAGAGCCTGAACTAGGCTCTATAATTTGAGTAGTTGGCGAAGTTTGTGGCTTCACTAGACTAGTAGTTGATATAGTTGATTAAGTTGAAGAAATTGGTTTAAGAGAGTTAATAGATTTTAGCATCTCTGCTACAACGATTCTTCCTTGTTCTAGATATTTCTTCATATCTCCGATGATGTCGGCAGTTCCTGTAGAGAGTTCGTTAATTTTTGCTCGAAGATTATCAACTATAGCTTGAACACCAGTCTCGAGTTGCTCAAGTCCTGCTAAGACAGTTTCAAGATATTCATTGAAGTCGATGACAATGTCTTCCAATTCCTTAAGTCTGTCTGGAGTCATCATTATTGAGATATTCTGATTCTCTTATAAAATAATCTACAAGAAAATTATTATTTCCTGCAACATGCTCATAAATGGTGTTAAGTTGAGACAAGCAAGTTTGCCATCTATGAAGTTTGCGCATATAAGGGTCATTGTCTTATATTTGTTTAACAAATGTAATTGCTGCCTTATTATCAGTTAACACTTTAAATGGTTTAGGTAGAAGAAATAATCGCCATTTTTTGATTCCTCTAATTATTGCTAATATTTCTTTTTTCATAGTGTTGTAGTTTTCTTCTATCGGGGAAAACATTCCACTATGATATCCACATATTTCATTGAGATCAGTTTTTAATATAGCTAACCATACTTTGTTAGAAGCGTCTGTTTGCATTAGTAAGTTACCTTCTAGTTCTGGTAATGTTAATTGGGGTATATTTTTGCATTCTCATTTAAGATTTTTGAGAATTTGAGTGTGATGATCACTCCATCTTTTAGTATTATTTTTTCTTAATAGGCCTTATAGGTCTTTCTTTTTTCTTGCTAAGTCAGGAATGTACAAGCTAGCATAATTCAATAATTCTAAAAATCCTTGGATCTATTTTTTAGCTCTTAATTCATCTGGATATTCTATAATTTTTTTGAAATATGAGTTTGTAAAGAAATATCAATTGATCCTAGTTCGAATCCTAAAAATTCATTTTTTTCTTGTTCAATAGTAGCTTTCTTCTCGTTGAGACATACACCTTCTCATATAGCAGTTTCGGCAAAAGTTTTTAAGTGTTCTCTATGTTCTTCTATGGTTTTAGAGCTGAGCAAAATATCATCAACATAAATGATTAGAAATGAATTAAAATGTTTAAAAGCATCATCCGTTCTTCTTTGAAATATTCTATGTGTATTTTTTAGTCCAAATGGTGTAACAATCTATTCGTAGAATCCTTGTGGAGTACTAAATCTTGTATACTTGATGCTATCTTCTTCCATTTTTATTTGCCAAAATCCAGATTTACAATTGGATTTCGAAAAATATTTTTTATTTTTAACAAGGTTGATTAAAACTTCTTTATTTGGTAAAAAGTAATTGTCAGTCTTTGTAAATTAATTGAGTTTTTTGTAATTAATAAGCATTCTACCTTTATTTCTTCAATTTTCTACTTCATTCATTACCATGAAGGTTGGAGATGGATAACTTCCTTTTGCTGGTTTTATTACTCATTTTTCTAATAACTTGTTGATTTGTATAGAAAATTCTTTTATTTCTTCTGGTGTGTAAAGCATAGATTTTTATTTAATATATATTTTTTGTGTTAGTTCTATTTTAGCTCTGAGATACTCTGATTTTTAAAATTGTAAAGGATTGTCTGAATAAATTTATTTTAACTTGTTGATTAGATCCTCTTTCTTAATTATGTTAACTTGAAAGGTGGATTTTTGTAGTTGCGCTGAGAGTGCAATTTGTTCATACCTCTATCCACCACGCTTCATGAGTACTCTGTAAGGTTATTTTGGAGTGGGAATTTTAAGAGTATGTCTACATTTTGTAGTGAGATACACAGTGTATGGAGTTTGAGTAAATGTAGCAAATTGTTTAAGGAAATTATTTCCTAATAGAATATCATATTCGGAGTTATATTGTAATACTAAAGGAATATTAAGAATTTTACTTCATAATATGATGGACACATTACTTTGTATAAGTTCTAAATAAGTAGTAGTGAGGTGAACACCTTTAATTTTAATTTTTCGATCAGATGCGAATTTTTCCCATTTTGGTAATAGAAAGTCGTGAAAAAAGGTTACTTCTGATCCGATATCTATTAAGGCTGTAGTTGTAACATCTAAGTCCTTTACAGTTACACCAATAAATGTAAGGATAGGAATGTGAAGTTCTTTCATATTCTCTCAAGGATTATTATATTTTGCTTATCAACAAAGGTGATATGGGTTGGTTTAATTTCATGAGTTGTAAATTGGTCTAGAAAATTCATGCTTGATAAGATATGATAAAATTCGTTATTAATAGAATAATCAATGTGACAATCACATTTAATAGAAATGAAGTAGGGGTTTTCGTCATAATTTTAGATTTTTGTTTAAGAGTAGATCTTCTACCATCGTACATAACAAAATCATATACAGTAGTAGAAATAACTGGAATAGGTAAAGGCATACATTGACATTGAGATGCTCCTGTATCAATTAAGATTTTGTTTTCTATCCATGTTTGTCCATTAAAATATTCTAACTTTACTTTGTAAATTTTATTATTAATGTTTGCCATTGTTATGCTTTTAGATTGGAATCTAGGTGTTCTCGCCGTGCTAAAGGTTCTTGGCAAAGTTGGTGGATTAGCTATTCTCGTTCATTTTTCTGTATAAGAAAGTCTAGGTACTTCATAACTACTTGAGGCTTCATCTTCTTCTACTAATTGAAAGTCTGTTAATGCAGGTAATCTTGCTTCTTTGGTGGTGCAATAGTGGTGCTTACTATTGAGAAAATCGGGTCTACAGTTATTTTTTTGTTTGTTATACTTCTTTTATAGGGAAATTAGTATTAGAAAAGATGTATAATCCTCTGTAATAAAAAGGGTAATGCTTCATTTCCTTGTTGTAATCTTATATCTATTAAGAGTTTAAATTGTAAATTAAGAGTATCTTCAATATTTTTACTTCGCAGAATGACTGAGTAATTTGGATAACATTCAAAGATTAAAGATTAATTTTTTATAAATTAAGTTTCCTTGTAAGGTTCCGAGATGACTATTTTTAACAATTTTAAATCTTTGATCATGTAGTGATAAAATGATGGGTGAATTAATACCTTCTTTAAAACATGCTTTTATCACGATTTGTATTCCTTATAAATGCACATATTTAATTAAGTCTCGATCCTCTGAAGGAATTTTATTCAAGAATTTCTCAATTATATCTTGCGTCATTAGTCTTAATCTAATATTTCCTTATAAATGTTGAACTTTAACTGGTTGTTTTATAGTGTACAAGTTAAAATGTCGTCTTAGTTTTCTTATTAATAGGTCATCTAATTTTTTCATAAAGTTCCTCAGATTTTTGAGAGATAGGTCTATTCCCACTGTTTTTGGACATAGTTTTTTATTATATGTAATTACTCCTATATAGTTTTCGTTATTTTCTTGTTCTTGTTGTTGTATTATATCTGTTTTTTCAATACTCATCTTCAGTGTCTGAATAACTTTCTGTTTCAGAGGTAACTGTATCTTTTTCTGAACTAATAGATTCATAACAACTTGAGATAGCTTCTTGCATATCATAATTTATAGAGTAAAGTTCATCTTGAATTTCGTCAAATTCTTCTGAAGGGAGTTTTAATATGTTAGATTTTCTTTTATTGCAATCTGTAGACTTGTATCCTATTTCTCCACAATTCCAGCATTGACAAGAAATTGGTTTCTTGTTTCTTTTATTATATCTATTTTTCGGATTAAACTTTTCTCGAGTTAAGTTTTCATGTCTAAAATGCTTATTGCTCTTTTATGGCTTATTAACAAAATTTTTAGTTTTTGTTTTTCAGTTTTTATTTTCTTTGGTCTTGAACTTTTCTTTTTAGAAAATTTTCTTTTTGGCGTTTTTCTTTGTGAAGTTTTCTTTACATTTTTTCTTTGGAGATCTTTTCCTCTTCAGTCTGTAATTAGGATAATTTTTACATCTATATTGTCCAAGTTCTTTAACATCTTCCCAACATAGAGTTACTTCTTTGATGTATCGTCTTTTGCTTTCTCGTAGACAGAGTTACATCATTTCTCTATTTGTTAAGGTTTGCACTGCAACTACAAATCTAAAGACATTAGGTTGTCTAGCAAATGTTTCAAATTTTGTAACCGCAGTACAAACCTTCACAGATTGAAGACATTAGATATGTAGCCACAGTACAAACTTTAATAAATAGAGAAATGATGTAACTCTATCTATAAGAAAACAGAGGACGACACATCAAAGAAGTAACTCTATATTGTGAAGATGTTAAAGAATATGGATAATATGGATGTGAAAATTATCCTAATTGCACAAGAGGAAAAGAACTCCAAATAAAATATAAAGAAAAATTCACAAAGAAAATACCAAAAGGAAACTTTTCTAAAAAGAAAATTTCAAGACCAAAGAAAATAAAAACTGGAAAAACAAAAACTGAAAATTCGGTCAATGAGCCACAAAAGACCAGTAAGCATTTTAGACATGAAAGCTTAACTCAAGAAAATTTTAATCCAGAAAATAGATATTATAAAAGAAACAAGAAACCAACTTCTTGTCAATGCTAGAATTATGGAGAAATAGGACACAAGTCTATAGACCGCAATAAAAGAAAAGCTAATACAGTAAAACTCTTTTCAGAAGAATTTGACGAAATTCAAGATGAACTTTACTCTATAAATTATGATATACAAGAAGCTATCTCAAGTTGTTATCAATCTATTAGTTCAGAAGAAGATACAGATACCTCTGAAACATAAAGTTATTCAGACACTGAAGATGAATATTGAAGAAACAGATATAATACAATAACAAGAACAAGAAAATAACGAAACTTATACAGGAGTAGTTACATTTAATCAAAAACTATATGCAAAAATAGTGGCAATGGATCTATCTCTCAAAGATCCAAGGAACTTTTTGAAAAAATTATATGACCTATTAACAAGAAAACTAATATGACATTTCAAGTTGTATACTATAGAATAGCCAGTTAAAGTTCAACATCTACAAGGAAATAATAGATTAAGACTAAAGACCCAAGATATAATTGAGAAATTTTTAATTGAAATTCTTTCAAAGGATCGAAACTTAATTAAATGTGTGCATTTACAAGGAAAATAAATCGCGGTAAAAGCATGTTTTAAGAAGGTATTAATTCACCCATCATTTTATCACTACATGATCAAAGATTTAAAAATCTTCAAAATAGTCATCTCGAAACCCTATAAGGAAACTTAATTTATAAAAAATTAATCTTTAAATGTTATTCAAATTACTCAGTCACTCTACGAAGTAAAAATATTGAAGATACTCTTAATTTACAATTTAAACTCTTAACCAATATATGATTACAATCAAGAAATGATGCATTATTCTTTTTTATTACAAAGAATTATACATTTTCTCTAATACTAATTTTCCCATAAAAGAAGCATAACAAACGGGAAAAATAACTGTAGACCCGATCTTCTCAACAGTAAGCACCATTACTGCACCACCAATTCAAGAAGCAAGATTACCTGCATTAACAGACTTTCAATTAGTAGAAGAAGATGAAGTCTCAAGTAGTTATGAAGCTCTAATCCACCAACTTTATCAAGAAGCTTCAACATGACGAGGATACCTAGATTCCAATCTAAAAGCATAACAATGGCAAACACTAATAATAAAACTGACAAAGTAAAGTTAGAATATTGTAATGGACAAACATGGGCAGAAAACAAAATCTTAATTGATACAGGAGCATCTCAATGTCATTATTTACCTTCACCTATTCCAGTTATTTTTGCCTCTGAATATAATTTTGTTACATACGATGGTAGAAGATCTACTCTCAATCAAAAATCTAAAATTATGATGAAAACCCTTACTTTATTTCTATTAGAATGTGATTGTCACATTTGATCATTCTATTAATAATGAATTTTATCATATCTTATTGGGCATGAATTTCCTAGACCAATTTACAACTTGTGAAATTAAACCGACCCATATCACCTTAGTTGATAAACAAAATATAATGATCCTTGAGAGAATATGAAAGAACTTCACATTCCTATCCTTACATATATGATGTAACTATGAAAGAGTTAGATATTACAACTACAGCTTTAATAGACACTGGATCAGAAGTAATCCTTTTTTAGAACTTTCTATTACCAAAATGGGAAAAACTCGCATCTGATCGAAAAATTAAAATTAAAGGTGTTCACCTCACTGCTATTTATTTAGAACTCTAAAAAAGTAATGTGTCCATCATATTATGAAATAAATTCCTTAATATTCCTTTAGTATTACAATATAACTCAGGATATGATATTCTATTAGGAAGTGATTTCCTTAAACAATTTACTACATTTACTCAAACTCCATACACTGTGTATCTCACAACAAAATGTGAACATACTCTTAAAATTTCCACTCTAAAACAACCTTACAGAGTACGCGCGAAGCGCGGTGGATAGGGATATGAACAAATTGCACTCTTAGCACAACTACAAAAACCCATCTTTCAAGTTAACATAATTAAGAAAGAGGATCTAATCAACAAGTTAAACACAAATTTATCCTAACAATCCTTTACAATTTTGGAAATCAGAGCACCCCAAAGCTAAAATAGAACTAACACAAAAAATATATATTAAAGAAAAGTCTATGCTTTACACACCATAAAACATAAAAGAATTTTTATACAAATCAACGAGTTATGAGAAAAAGGACTAATAAGACCAGCAAAAGGAAGTTATTCATCCCTAGCCTTCAAAGAAATAAAGCTAAAATGGTTATTAATTACAAAAAAACTCAATCAATTTACAAAGACCAACATTTATTTTTTACCAAATAAAGAAGTTTTGATTAACCTTGTTAAAAATAGAAAATATTTTTTGAAATATGATTGTAAATCTAGATTTTGGCAAATAAAAATGGAAGAAGATAACATCAAGTATACAAGATTGAGTACTCCACAAGGATTCTACGAATGGATTGTTATGCCATTTGAACTAAAAAATGCACATAGAGTATTTCAAAGAAGAATGGATGATGCTTTCAAACCACTTCATTCATTTCTAGTCGTTTGTGTTGATGATATTTTGATCAGCTCTAAAACCATAGAATAATATATAGAACACTTAAAAACTTTTGCCGAAACTGCTATACGAGAAGGTATATGTCTCAGCGAGAAGAAAGCCACAATTGAACAAGAAAAAAATTGAATTTTTAGGATTCGAACTAGGATCAAATGGTATTTCATTACAAACTCATATTTTTAAGAAAATTACAGAATACCTAGATGAATCAACAACTAAAAAATAGATCCAAGGATTTTTAGGATTATTGAATTATGCTAGCTCGTACATACCTGACCTAGCAAGGAAAAAGAAAGACCCAGAAAGTCTATTAAGAAAAAATAATACTAAAGGATGGAGTGATCATCATACTCAAATTGTCAAAAATCTTAAAGAAGAATGAAAAAATCTACCACAATTAAGATTATCAGAACCAGAAGATAACTTCATAATGCAAACAGGCACTTCTAACAAATTATGGTTAGCTATATTAAAAATTGATCTCAACGAAATATGCAGCTATCATTGTGGAACGTTTTTTCCGACAGAAGAAAACTACAACACTAAGGAAAAAAAAATATTAGCAATAATTAGAGGAATCAAAAAAATGGAGATTATTTCTTCTACCTAAACCATTTGAAGTGTTAACTGATAATAAGGCAGCAACTACATTTGTTAAACAAATCTTATACAATGGCCTTCATATGCGCAAACTTAATGGATGGCAAACTTTCTTGTTTCAATTTAACATCGTTTATGAGCATGTTGCAAGAAATAATAATTTTCTTGCAGATTATCTTACAAGAGAACCAGAATATCAACAATGACGACTCCAGACAGACTTAAGGAACTCGAAGACATTGTCGTCCACTTCAATGAATATCTTGAAATTGTCTCAGCAGGACTATAGCAACTCGAGATTGGTGTTCAAGCTATAGTTGATAATCTTCAAACAGTACCGAGATCATCGGAGATATGAAGAAAGATCTAGGATAAGGAAGAACGGTTGTAGCAGAGATGCTAAAATCTATTAGCTCTCTCAAACTAATTCCTTCAACTTTATCAACTATATCAACTACCAGTCTAGCGAAGCCACAAACTTCACCACCTACTCAAACTATAGAGCCTAGTTCACTCAATTTCTCAAAAAAGAGAAGGAAATGCTAGAACTAAAGGCGAAACTACTATAAAGAAGAACTATAAACCCCATTACTCAAACTAAAAACTTGGTTTCTTTTAATATCTGCGACCCTTTTATTATAGGATATTATAAGACAACTCAATTTGTTTACTGGAAACTTCATGACGCTCCACAAATTTTTTGTACAATGGACGAAAATCTCTATTTGCAAGAGTTATAGCCTACACAGGTGCAAATCCTAAAACTATCTACCAATTTTATGAATTTATATACCTTGATCTAATTTATCCCAATCCAGAACTCACAAAACTTTCCAATTTTCCATCTGAAATAATTCAAGTCCTCAAATACTTCAAACAATGACCTATCTTTGTTAAATTTCATACTATACCACTAGAAAAAGATGAAGAAACTCGCACATTTTACCGTAGAATCAATATCATTCAAGTTGGATATCTCTCAGAGCACTTTCAAATTAATATTGAAGCCACCAAAAAATTTGACCCTATTAGATTTAATGAGCCTTGGATAAACTATAGAAGAACTGGTGGAGCACTTGCAGTTAAATGTCAAAGAGACAAACTATATGTCTCTGGACTTAAATGTGCGCTTAGAGGAGCTGATTATGTCTTAATAACTAAAGTAGGGATGAAAGAAGGAACTTATAATGATGAACTATTAGAATTTCTCTTCCAGCTTGAACCAGAAAATTTTCAAGGATCTCTAGCAATTAGAAGAAAATTCTCTGAACTAGTCAAAAAAGAAGAAGAAAAGCAAGCTCTATTACGAACGATCAAGATTTTGCCAAGATCAAGCCAGATATAAGGCCAAGATTTTGCCGACACTATCAACAAACTATGATCCTGACACAAGTCACTATCAACTTTATCTTATCACTTAAATAAGGATAGTCAGGCTACTACCTACAATGGTACAACTACAAAAACAACAAAAAAGTAAAGACTGCGGGCCCACGACATGTATTATTATAAGTTTACAGCAAGTCAGCATGTCTTCACTCTCCATCATGACCATTCACTATAATTCTGAGCTTATCAATATTGTATTTTAATGCTATGATGATGTAGTCACTTATGTAAGCATTTTCTTTAAGTTCTATAAAAATATGTAAACTCTACAAAGAAAGGCAAAGGCATTTGGGTGAAGAATAGATCACCCAAAGAGTTATTTATTCTCTATCATGTTATAATTTCCCTTTTTCCGGGAAACCAAGTAATAATAATACTATATTTAGAAATCTCTCGAATCTATGCTTCTATTCTTTCAAAGCTCTTAAGAGGAGAGAAATAGTTTGTAGGTCAAAGTAAGTCCAGTAAGGCCTGCGGAGAGAAAGGCTTGACGGCAGTCTGAAAAATGACATATCTCCAGGAGAGACTCTGAGAAAGAAAAACGTATAAATTCTTGATTTTACTTGTTGATAGTATGATTTATTACCTTGGGAGTCCCATTTCTGAGAAAATTGAAACAGTGCTATCTATTCTTTGTTCAATTATGCTCTCTCATCAAGGAGTTTTAAACCTTTTTCTACAGAAAGTTACCAAAGCCTTGTTATAATAGTATCATAGCCTACCCACTAAATTATTTAGAGCCTATCAATTAATTAAATTATTTAGAGCTTACCATATCCAAAAACTATACTCGCAACTTGCATTGAATGTAGCAACCCTACGCGTAAAGAAAGCATACAATATGACGAACTGGACAAACCCCACATAGTAATGCTTGCTGAAAACATTATGCAGCTAGAAACTTGTCTCATTTGAGGTATTACTTTTCTGATAAAATTAAATTATGAGTTATCCAAGAAATAAACTGCAATCTAGGTCTAGGATAGACCGAGAAGGTAATTATCGAGCTGGCCAAAGTTTTAATTTACCCAATTTAAAATACTATACACAAGATCAAGGTTGAGATTATTTGAGATCTTTGGATTGTACTATTAGAAGTATAAGACAAAACTTATTAAATCACTACAAAACTAGGATAAATTATCTTTCTACTCCGCCAAAAAGTATACACTCAATCACTATAAACTTAATTAAGATAATATAGCATTATTAGAATTAACCTTTGAATATACTGTATGGTATCAGCAAAACAAATCTTTGAAGAAATCACAAATAACTTATTTTACGGACGAAGAAAATTAAGAAAAATAAACTAAAATACGAAGTCAGAAGCCAAGGTTATTTTTGTAAATTTAAGAAGGATATTTTGGTAAAACCGCATAATAAAACAAAAAGAAAAGTGGCTATCTCGACCCATTTTGACACCCCTAATTGACATTTAAGGACCGTTAGTGATCGAGATCCTCTTTTCCCTCTTTATGATAAGAAACTCCAACAGACACGTCATGAATTCTCAGCATTTTGTAAGCTTAAATTTCAATCATTTCTAGTTATAATTTTAGATATTGTACCAATTACTACTTCGGCCTATTATAGAAATGAATTTATTAAACTTGTGCATATTTTCCATTTAAAAAGTAAAACCTAAAAATAAAAAAATTGAGAAGTTAAATAACATGAGGCAATAGGCGGGTACAAATCCGTGGGTTTGATTTATTAGTTTTCCATGCACCACGTTTCCTTCTTTCCTGTCCTCTTTGGCGGCCAAAAAGGGTAAATTCGTGGTAGAAAGAATCCTTTAGCTGCACCAACTTGAAATCTTAAAACTGGAATCACACAAAATTACAGAAACAACCACGATTTTTGGGGCCAATGAAGTCTAAAAATGGAAACCGACACCCAAAAGGAGGGTGGGGTAGGGTTAGATCACTGAACTGGTTCAACAATTTATTCAGTACAAGCCATATATTGTTAAGTACAACGCAATTGACGTCAAAGACAGTGACTCAGCAAAAGACAACATGACCACAATGCTTTTTTCTTGGCGTCTTTCTATTTTGAGCCATTGGTTCAATACTGCAGTAGCAGAACAGTACAAACCATTCTAGACGAAAACACAAACGCAGCTCCCTATGGAATCAACACAGGCAATCAATAGCTGCTGCTTCTCTCCACAATTCAGCCTCTTTGTACAATGCCATTCTCATACAAGTATTCCACAAATTCATCAATGAGGTATGGCCAAGCACCTTCAGCATCATAATTAGACAGCTGTGGATCGACTGTCTGCACAACCACAAATGACAGATTTAACCAAAACCAATCCACAAGGTACATATGTATAGGAGGTGCAACGGCCAGTTTACAGTACTTCATATGTAAGGGGGAACTTAACTATTTTGTGCATAAACAAAGGGGAATATAACCTGGTACGTAATATACCCAAGGCCTCATTCACCACCACTATGGTAGAAACATGCAAATGATGTATCCACGCAGTCATAATAACTTTCGAAAGACAGTTCATATCCTGTTATTAGCCTAACTTAATAAACATCGGTTAAAATGATCTAAAATAAGTTCGGAGGCTGAGATTCCCCCCCCCCCCCCCCCAAAAAAAAAAAAAAAAAAATTGCAACGTTGCTGGTTTGACCATTTCACATTCACCTATGACTACAAGTCAACAAAATTCATGATCAGGCAAAACAAGTAAAATATACTTTGCCTTTTCCCCGGGAAGTAAGAGTGCAAGAAAGTCTTGTCCCAGTGTCTCAGCTTGAACTTGACAAAGGCCAGATTAATACTATCTTCTATATAGGTAAAACAGAACCTAACCAGTTACATAATGCACCCAAGACATCATTCACAATCACTTTTTTAGAGAAATGCTAATGACGCAAATGTAACTTTCGAAAGGCATGTCGCATCATGTTTACGAACTGATGAACCATACCTCACGAAACATCATAAGTTAAAATGGATTGAAATAAGTTGAGAAGCTGGGAACCCCCCCCCCCCAAAAAAAGGATCGCACCTTGTTTGATCATTTCACATTCACGTATGAAACATGGGGACAATATTCTTGATCAGGCAAAAAAATATACAATACCAGGAAGTAGTGTGCAAAAAGATATATGTGACTGCCGCAGAAGATCTTCTCAACGTATCAGCTTGAACTTGCATTTCATAGCCAAATGATTATGATGTAATATAGTTTTGTTTAGCTCATAAAATGTAAAGAGGAAGTACATGTGGGAACATAAAGAAAACTACACGCATGATTTGAACCCTGTCAACCCTGACCCTGACCCTGAACCTGACATCTAAATCCATTAGAGTGTACAGGCAGGATTAGTTTCTTTGATTAGTTGATTTAATTGACTAGATGTTGCCTGTTGGCATATCTACTAGTTAGCTCTCTCATGATAGTTCCGTGAGCAACAAGTTCTTTCACAGGTGTAAGGCCTACAAATACAAATGTATATCAAGCAATCGGTAGTAATGCACCAGATCTGATGTACCCAAGACCTGATTCTTAACCAGTAGGCCAAAACTTCCTTATCAGAGAAATGAAGACTATACATGTGCCTAGTCATAAGAGGCAGCTTATATCCTGCTCATGAATAATAGCTGAAACTGTCAGAAAGAAGTTGGGACCCTTGCCCCACCACTCTTTCTTGTTTCCGACCAAGCAGTTCAGATTGGAATATGAGAATGGAGACCAAAAGATATCCACGTCAGTCAAAGATGCGTCTTTCTTGCATGACGGGAACAGAGCTTGGGGAAAGCTCTTTAAACAGGGAAGTTTAAGACAAAGAAATAGTATCTCAGGTCCCGAACCTTGACCAAGGGCCAAAGAATTTCCTGCTGCTACCTTACAGTATTCATCTCTGCATCCTTTATTAGAACTTTCTAAGTTGAATGAAAGATAACTATGATTTTCTTATTTCAGACCATTTCACACCCCCATATCACAGCATGTCAACAAGTTCATGATCGAGCTTACAGAGCACGTGACACTAAGTTTTTAGCTCTCGAAGCAAAGTGTCACTACATAGGTATAACTGTTACTGGAAATTGCCGTACATTTCAGCTTGAACTTGCATTTTAATGGCCAAATTAACATAACGCAAAGATACAGTTTTTAGTTAGCTAATACCTGGAAAGAGGAAGCAAATTATAAGGGAACAAAAGAATAGGCCAGATACAGCAATTCTATCACGTGCATAAATTAACGAGCTACTCTAGCATTGTCTAGAAATTGACTAGCTGTAGCAGATTACCACCTGTTGGCTCTCATACAACACTCACTTGAATTGTGAGGTGTTTTTAAGTGTGATTAAATAAAGCCCGTTTAGTTAAACTAATTGATCTGTTTTCTCATAAATAGTTTTTGTTTAAAAAATACCCCAGACACTGGTAATTTACCAAGGGAAAATGACGCATAAGTAGGTCATGAAATTACTGAAATGTTTAAGCAGACGTGAAACACTACATTTCATTGAAACATAGAAAGCTATTTTAACTAGCAATTCAGAATCGGTAACCAAAGCTCCAGCTTCTACCCCAAAACAGTTCTCACAAAACACAACAGTTAAGTGAATCCGGTTGATTTGGTCAGAGCATTAAGCACTACTCTCCTCCATCAAATAGAACTAAGATTTCATACAACAAATATCTGACCCGGTCTTAAGAATAGGACTGCAACTCCTACAAGAAGCACAAGCAAAAAAGAAATAAGGACACTGCAAGTGAACTCTTACCCTCACAAACTCCAATAGCTGCGCCCAGGTGTCCCTTGAGATTGCTTTGTTATGCCGAGCCTAGGGATCAAAATGAGAATTAAAAATGAATTAGAGTAAAGAATACTCAAAAGCTCAATAAGTATGAATGAACACAAATCCACTTTCTTGGCCACATAATAAAATGTTATTCTCCATACTTTTTTAGTACACAATCATAATTCAAATAAAAGAAAACTATTTATATGGACAAGAAAATGACTCCAATCATATAAAACTTGGGCCACATATCTAGACAGCCCAAAAGAAATAGCAAGGAAATCTACCCATCTCAGATTCTCAATCTGAGGTATTTCCTGGTGAAAAAGAAACCTTTTTTTGGCATGGGTAGGAAGAAGAAAATAAAGAACACACACTGTTTGGAAGCTTATTAGTTGTCAACAGGTTTAGACACCCCCCCTCCCCCGCGGTAGGAAGAAGAAAATAAAGAACACACGCTGTTTGGAAGCTCATTAGTTGTCAACAAGTTTAGATACACCCCTCCCCCCCGGGGGGAGGGGGAGGGACTCTGTTCCAACAACCCAATGATCTAAGGGATAACATTTAAGTATAGGAAACAAGATCGTGCCTTCAAAGATGGGGGATTTTTGTGCGCACAACAGAGCATCCATTATTATTAAAATACAAAATCAAAAAATGATCATCAGGACCAAAATAACTAATTTGCACTAAGAAGATTAACTGGCATGACAGCACAAAAAATAGACACAGATAGAACTTTGTAAACCATATATGCAGAATAAAAAACTCCTATGTAATGTTTGGTTCAATGTAATGTAATGACAATATAATACAATTAACTTTGTAATGCAATTATGATTACTTAGTTTGCGGTAATCATAATTACAAGATAGTTCTTTCATTGCAATACTCTTACCCAACCAAACAAGGTAATAAAAATACAATTACAAACTTATTTGCATTACAAGGTTAATTGCATCTAACCAAACATTACACTAATGTTATCATAAATGAAGCAGGAATGAAGACACAACTTCTCTGCTGAGTGCCTAGTTACATGTCGGCAATTAACAAATTTACCGACGAATTCTACCTATCCCTTCAAAGCATCTCATTGGGCCTTTCCAGTGAACTAGATGTCCCAAAATCTCATAATTCTAGCAAATTCCACATGAAACATTAATGAAAAGGATTAATATGCTCTTCTGGTCCTCCATATGTTACCTGTAAAAACTGGCACCAGTGATCAATCAACGGCCACTGCTTTTCAGCAAAGAGTAGCTGCCACATGCCAATTGCAGTATCTAATGCTAATGACTTCTGGCCCTGAAATTGTGTAACTTGCGCTAATTAATTAAACATGACAAGGGGAAGCCAGAAACACTATAAGAAGGTAGGCTCCATTTATAGCACCCTAAGTTGAAAGCATGGTCAGCAAATCAAACTTCAACAAGCACAAATAACTACCTTTCTTTGGCTAATTCTTTTAAACCATTATAGCTCTAGTTAGAGAACAAAAAACTTCAGAAGAACTATTTATAACTTAATACCTTTTCCTTGGCCCATCCAAAAGCAAAGAGGTATATCTCACGGAACTTTTCTGGACAATTGAAAGGATCAAAAATCAATAAACAAAAAAGGCAAAGATATATTGTGTGTATTTAGAAGGCCACAAATTCATTTTCAGTCATACATACGTTCATCTTTCAGCTCAGAGCGCATGTATGGTATCCTTTCGTGAAGCTTCTCCAGGGAATCAACCCTGTTGCCAAAACAAAGGTCTATATCACATGGATCAAAAATCAATTGAAGGGATTTGAAATTTTTTTTTAAAGAAAATCATCAATCACTGTTTCTTTTTTATTGTTCCCAAAGGCAATGAAAACCACCACGTAACACTTCTCCCAAGGGTTACACCTCGTGTGCATCTTAATGACTATATCACAGAGAAAATACAGAGCAAACCAAGAAGAGAACCCAACACTTGCCCTAATGATAGTAATCCACCAATGAACTCCTCCTTGGAATATTCACACATTGTTGCAGCCTTCATATGCCAGGAGAGGACTAACTGAAAAAACAAATAAAGACTTAAGCTAAATATTAAAAAAATACACAGTAAAAATAATTATTGTGGAACACCTGTTTCAAAGAACCACCACTCCCGCATTTTGCAGGCACATGGATTGAGAACAAGCTCAATAAAACTAGAATGATATATTCTCCACTTTAGTGCAGCCACACACAACGAAACTACCCAAGGAATCAGCCAAGTGAACGTCTCATAAGTTCTAGAGACTGCAAGATGATAAACAAGGAGCAATGTAGCCAGCAAACCATAACACACCAATGAAAGTGGCAATACAGCCAGCAGCTTCCTGATTGTACTTTAGAAGCTTGGGTAAAGTTCAACTATTAGGAGTCAACTGCCTAAAATAAGCATTCGAGTGGGGAAAACAAGAGAAGGCTGGAAGCTCTGATACAATAATGCAAGTTATTTGCATAAGATACCACAGTGGTTTGTCATGGTGTCGCCACACTTGACATCACTGCTAAAACTCCTAGCTTCAGGTTTGCAGCTCTTGACTGTACGACAATAGAAAGATCAATACAAATGTGTTCTAGGGAATTTCACCTCATAGGAAGGTAGAGAGTTAGCTGAAGCACTATCGCAGTCCATGACAACAGAATGGCATATCAGTAGCCTCCCAACTCCAACACCCTCTCCCCTCCCCCTCAAACAATAAATAAAAAAAAGATAAAGAAAAGAAAGTACAAAAGAACAAATTTCACAAGCTTGACAATTGATAGCTAACACAGGATGCCATCTGATCTTTTAGCACAATGACACAATTACATCTGACGCAATATAGTGGATTAGCCAAGCCAGGTTGCCAAGGTCCTATGGATGTATGTGCGCTGCACCTACATGAGTAGCAGGAGTATTTGGACGACATTTTAACCAATTTTCAATTTTGATATCAGATAAGAGAATTTCAGTTGACAGAGGCATTTGAACTAAGGCGGGAAACCTTTTTCCCCCCTATAAAGCACCTACGATATTTTCAGGCTCCAGTTAGCTTCAAACAACTAAGTGCAGCCATCTTACCTATATCTGCATAGACAGAGAGCTTGACAATAATCCACGTTTGGGATAAGTAAGAAAGGCTTCTTTCATATTTCCTGCCTATCTTGTATTGTCCTCCCTCAAAATGCGTACTAGTTGGTCATAAATTCAAGAAAGATCTGCAGAGTATGTGACTTTTCCCATCAGATACTCCTATATTTTTTTTTTTGGGGGGGGGGGGGGAGGGGAGCACATATCACTCCTTCACACTCCATTAATGAAATCGTAGGGACTTGAATAACATGACTACACAAGAAGCTACTTTCATGCCACTTTTCTTCATATTTCCGACTTTAGTCTCTTTCATACAGCTGGAGAAGTCTCTTTTAGGCAATTTTTCAGCTTGGACTACAGTGACCTAAAGCAGCCTCGCTAAGTTGCCCTCTACTGCTATTTATAGGAACCGATATGGCTTTGGATCAAAGCTCTAACAGAAACAGCTTTTGTACAATTCACATCCCCCCCCCCTCCAAAAAAAAAAAAAAAAAAAAAGAAGGAAAAAAACCCACCTTGCCTACACAGGGTTTAAGGGGTTTGTCCTATTTTATTTTAGATGACAACATGAAATAGAAAACGGCCAGCTTGTCCACACTTAGCAAATCTCCTCATCCAAAATCATAAATGTCAAATTCTACTAAATTTAGGAACTTTTGGCTTTAAAAAAATAATAAAAAATCTAATATGGAGTAATCAGATGCATATTGTACACGTTTGCCAACAATTGGGCACAAGCACTTGAGCATGGGTTGGAGTGTGCGAACATGGGTTAAGAGGTACCCAATCCAATCATCATCTATATCTTTGCAAATCATAAGACAAAAACAAAAGTGCAATTAGGCAGTCATTGTTCAAATGAATGGCATACATAGAACCTTAGACACTGTGTCCAAATTTTCCAGACTCACCATTACAATATCTTGAGGATCAACCTGCCAAGAAGAGAGTTTTGCATGTCATTTAATTAATATGGAGAAATAAACAAAGCAAGAAACAAAACATCAAATCCACAGTATGTGAACATGCAGCTAAGTGATGAAATTATCAGGAGGGAACAGTAAACATAACTTCCATCTTTAAAGATCCAATAACATAGTCATAACACTAACCTGGAGATCATTGCAAAGTAGAGTAATACCATCAGCCAATATCATGTCAGCATAAGGATCTGCAAGAAACATCTATAAGTAATTCACTCTACAAATTGCATGACATTAAGTCTACTAAAAAAAATGCTGAGGTACTTATGTAAACACCTCCACATATGTTGAAATAGTTTGTTTGGACTATAACTTTTTGGAAATAGGTTTTACTACTTTCACATCAAAGTATAATGGCAAAATAACCATAACTTGGTGAGAGTCTCAACCAAAAGCATAGCAATGATTGATTGCCCCTAACTACTTTGGCTGACCAAATGAGAAAACAAAGAACAGAAGTTATCAGAAATAGGTGATTGAGCTAGATCTGCCCTACGTGCAAGTTGCCAAGTACATGGCGTTTGATAAGAGAATGTGGCAGTCTGGGATGTCACAAAATTATGGTCACAGGCCTCTCATAAGGATCTTCATTCTCAAACCATCATTTGTTAATCAGGTACTTATTATCTACACCTAGCACCAGGCGCATTTTGGTTGCAGCCCTAGGTTTTCTTACTTGGTTCTTATTCACCCTTCCTCTCTTAGTTGTAGATTTGTATTGCAATATTGATTGCCAATTCACTTTGTGTTGCCTTCCTGTGCTTCTAATTCTAGCGATTGTATATCTAGCCTAGCTTATCTAGATGCTTCCAGTTCTATCTTTTTGAATAGTGCATAACATCACTACTAACCATGGTATGTTCAGCTTTTCTAATGACATCAGCTCTCTTTTCCTTTCCTTTCGGAGTTTCTCCAACAATGTTTCAAACCTCGGAAAATTTTCCCTCTTTTGGTGAGTGACTCTCATAAATTTATCTCCCAACAACTTTTCCAGTTTGCAAGGTTAAGGTTGGCTTTATACACACGTGCGTGTGCGCACGTGCATGCATGAGTGGCTGTGTGTCTGGGGGGGAAAAAAGGCGAAAGTCAAAAATTTGACAACTAAATTTTTAATGAAAAAATCAATGCTGAAGAAGAAAAAAGGGGCCAAAAAAATTAACTTAGCCGCATTTGTTTTGAAAATCAATTAATTTGATCTTAATTACAGTTCATAAGAGAAAGGAAAACTGAATTCAGGAAAACACTATGCTCGACATTTTGTTTGAAGGGGGGGTGCAAAAGTAAGCAAAGAAATTAAATAATAAAATTATGGGACGCTTTGCAAACAGTGGTGTTGTTGGGAAAAGGCTGCAAATTCTTCATGCCATTTCATCAAATCCACTGAAATCAAGGGTTGAAAATAACTATAAACCAACCGGGGGGGGTAAAATTTATTTTAGAAATCTCAGTATTAAAAGCTAAAATTCTTTCAATATAAGTCAGAGGAATAAATAAAATTATGTCATCAAATCTCAAAAGAAACGTACTCGCCAAACTTAGCGAATAACAAAATTTTGAAGTCGTTAGTTAGGCCAGGAACATACAACAGTCACAGTAAAAAGATGAATAATACAAATCAATGACTGAGACATGAAAGGAGTTCATAAGAAGGCATGCCTTTATATCGGTTGTAAAGTTCCTCCAAATGCCTAGAATCAGCATATGATTTAATTTGAGGCTGGCTGTAGAATACATCAAAGGCTCCTTCAAGGTGCCAATCACTAGCCTTCAGAGCCTGGAGAGCAACTTTCTCACTACAAAACAGACCAAAAAATCTGTTACCATCAGTACAGCAGCTTGAAATGTTCTATAATTTAGACCAAAGTCATTTTATCTTTTTTCTTTTGGCCTGGGGCCTGGAGAGGGTCTTATAATGACTAATGAGCCAACAACTGCATAATCCATGATAGAGACACACTCATCTATTGGTCTATTACACTAAGCAAGGAGAGCTGCCAGCACGAACAGTAGAAACCGAACATTCTAGAGCTATAAACAACATTATTCCACTAGGAAGATTTAGGCATAAATGAATGAGTCACATTTTCCCACTTTTCTATTATTCCATCTTTAGTATCTTTTATTTTTCTCTTTTTCATTTTATCTTATGTCTTTTTAATTTTAAGGGGGTGTTGGGGACATATAGGTCATATAACAGCAAAACTGACATCCCTTGAAACATGGTCTATTAGAGCACATAACCATGCCGCAACCTCCTCAATCCTGTCTACAAGGACAGCAAGTGAGTCATGCACAAGAATTGGAAAATTTGATGACAATGGGAAAGAGGGATGCTGAGCAGGGCGTCAAGGAATCTCGATGCAAATTTGCAGGATCATCACAAGAGCCACACCTCCACAGTCAACACACGGCCAAACACAGACAAGAAGCTTCAATATAATGATTCCAGCGTAGAGCAATAAGAAGGCACTATACAAATTAGAATGACTACGTCATTTCGATAGACTTAAATGGTTCACTATTCCAGCATAAACATCAAAGACACAAAACCTCGATACACAAAGTGTCCTATGCTACACTCGAGGGGTACCCAACAAGCACATCTTACAAGCCAACTAATACATGTGATTGACTACATATGAGGTAAAGATGGAAATTTCTTACATGGTCCCTCATTTAAGTTCACATGGATACCCACTTAACCTGTCACTGCCGCCGTCAGCTCATCCTCTTTGCATGATTCATAGGTAACCCACTGATACAATCTCCAAAGGGATAGCCAGGAATGTAGGTTATAGCTTGTAAAATAACAATGACAAGCAATTTGCAACCTACCAACCCTTGATTTCATCCCAAACTTTTCTGGACAAGGCAAGCTTTCCGCCCATCAACAAAAACAGAATACATAACATATTTACATAAGTAGCTCTGGGATCTGTTGAAATGGTTTCCATCACACTTTGAAACATGTAGATGGTCTTATACTGGGTTAGATATGTAGGCTGAGGTTATCCATCTGTTATCTCTTTAATTTTTCTTCCCACCTCACTATTCTAGAAGTGCTTGACATTGTGGAGATCTTGGATACTTTCCATTGAATTGTATAATCTCTATCCTACCCGGCATTGACATCATTACGCTCTCCCTTGCTCAAAATACTTCCATCCATGACGAGGCATCAACTCTACTCGGAGTCTGAAGAAAAGGGCGTTAGTCATGAAAGTAACTTTAAGCCCCCTACTTATGAATCAACCACCCATTTACACCAGGAAATTCCACATGGCTCTTACTGGGCCCTGTTATAATATTCATCCTTAAAAGTGAAATCCACTTAAAGGAAACCCACTAATCTCTATATCATATACCTCAAAAGAACTAAACCATTCAAGCAAAAGACAAAATTTAAAAATCCATGTTTGTTAGACATCTCTTTAGTATTCATCATTCACATCAAGTACTCCATATACTCAAGAATAGAAAATTGAAATGCTTCATGCCCCTTAACTCCAGCCTTGGACCTTGCTAGAAGTTGGAGTTCTCAAGACAAGACTTGAACATTTAGTCTCATAGGACTGAGTTGTCTGACTATCAAGCCAACATAGTGACAATCTTGAACCTACCATCCAGTTGACACATATGGACATACCATTTTCTATGGATGCTAAAAGATCCCGTGATTTGTGTTCCTGCTCCCAATGACTCGCCTGTCATGATCGTGATGTAGAAGCTTACATAAGACTGAACCAGACTAGGATAAGTGGCAAATCATGCATCAAGTCGCGTTGTCCAACTGCTACTTGAACAATCCTCAGTCATATAACTACGATACTATCACATATAAAAGCTAAAATTTATCAAATCCTTCCATGTCTCCTCAACTAGCATAGGTTTGTGGTTGGGATGGCTTCATTCTATTAGTCCTCATCCAACGCTATCTCTCCAACCACAGGCATGAAGGTCATGCACTTCTGCACTACATCCCCAAATGACCATAGAGGTGAAGGAGTTGCTCTAGAGCATAATTCTCTTTTGTTGCATTCTAAACCCTAGTATTTATGCTAACTCGACATATCACAATACATCGAGCTAGTTCAACTGTTCTAGATTTATTCAAATCTTATTACCATTTGTATTAAGATTTAAGTATGTATGGACTCAATCACCCCACATGCGTGAGAGAGAGAGAGAGAGAGAGAGAGAGAGAGAGAGAGAGAGATTGTATGGAGGTTAGGAGGTAAGAGATATATCATCCCCAAAGAAGATTTTGAGGTCAAATATGGCATGATGGGACATTACAGATTTGCAACTTTCATATTGAATGTCCCCTTAGTAGAAAATTTACAAAGATGACCCTATTCATCCATCTACATTATTACTGCTACTATGTTGTGGCCACCAGAAACATGAAACCAGAATGCAAAAATTAATACCAGAAGTAACTTTTAAGCACTAAAGATGGCATATCCTCACAACTCACCAACTTATTTCTCCCTAGCATAGCAGAATGAAAGCTTAACATAGCCATCTGGCTTAAATTTGGAGCTTTTAGGCACTATCGCACAAAGCAGAAGAACTTAAAAGTTAAATTACGTTTATTGGCAGAATGCTTAGAATCCAAGAATGATAGATATATTAATGTAGTGCATGATTATTATCTTGTAACAAACTTATCTCTATGGAATAACAACATAAATGCCAGAAAAGTATGACTTGGCATCAAAATAGTTCACAATGAACCTTTTAATACATGGATGACACCATCTTCGTGGTTTATTTATATATTTCTAGGATATTCAATAGGACAATAGTTTCCTTCAACTTATACATACCTAGCGATCACATCATATCAGAACAAAGTGAACTCATACCCAGGCCACTGACATTTCTAAGATATTCAGTCATGCTACTAGCCCGACCCAACTTCATCTCTACTCCCAGGGAAGAAAAGTAAATAAATATTCAAAGCCTTCTCAAGTCTTCCACTATCATGTTATGGCTTCATATGGTTCAAGCCTCCATAATTCTTCAAGGTATTTGAAGAGACATTTTCTTCAATTAAAGGAAATAGGAAGCTATTAAAAGCAGGAAATAAAATTGGCAAAACTGAATGATAGTTTTCTTCCACTTTCCTGCTATTTCAAAATGAACATAGCAAGACCTTCTGCTTGCCTCTATTATTTTTAAAAAAATCTTTTAAGAGGCTATATCCTTCTATTGAACAATGTAT
Organism: Carnegiea gigantea; assembly: GCA_029747015.1. Taxonomy (NCBI): domain Eukaryota; kingdom Viridiplantae; phylum Streptophyta; class Magnoliopsida; order Caryophyllales; family Cactaceae; genus Carnegiea; species Carnegiea gigantea. The sequence continues at coordinate 384,512 of JAKOGI010000472.1, read as the reverse complement.
CAGGAGAAAATTGCTTCTACAATAATATATTAGCCCATTACTTTCTCTTTAGGACGTCCGCTCACTAGGGAGATGAGTTGCACAAATACTAGTTATTCCCGTAAGTGATGAATAAAGGCAAGAATTCAGAATATCATTTCAGACGTGGCTGCCGTAATAGGGTGTGGTACTGCAAAATTGCTCTGACTCGCATAGCATATCGCAGTTGTTGTGCAGTAAAAAAGGGGTTCACTCGACTTCAAAAACCTTTCCGATGCGACTGTTAGATCATGGAGTAGCCTTGCTTCGAATCCATGAACAAAGGACTCTCATTAGATCAAGCTACGCAGTACGCAGTATGCATGTAAGGCAGTACTTACTCATCAAATAAAGATAGTACAAATCTAGATTGCTGCCTCATCTAACAACAAATCAACAAATGAGTATGAACTATAAATACGTGTCTTACAAAAATAACACTCAAATACCTAGTTGAATCAAGTATGTAGTAAACATTTATACCTCATATGAAGTATGTTGACAAGGTAGAAAGTTCCCAAAACATCAAGTAACAAATTTCAAGAGAGCTACTCATCATCCAATACTTGGTTGAATTCTTAGGAGAGTAGGAAAGCGAGAAAAACTAGGATAAGGCAAGAAAGACATGTAAGGATAATCACTCTATTAGAGTTACTTGACACTCTCACACTCCTACATCATAGCAGCACCAAATATGAGCAATTTATGACATCACACTACTGAAGGGTGAAATAACACAAAGGGCTGCCCTCAATTATCTTTAAGAAGTGAGAATATTCAGTTACTGCATCACCACTAAAGATCATCGTTTCTATTCTGCACAGTAACAATGTCTACTGGAAAAGTCACCTTTGCACAATCTTTCATCTTTAGGTTATATTACACCAAAGCAAAGCACTCATCAGACAAGTCGTCCACTTCTTTTTACAAGGAGTAGTAAGATTCAAAGTTTTTTCCTTTTAATCTACAGTAAAGTTGTGTTTCTAAGCCCCATACCAGACCGAGATGGGATTCAGGTATTGAGTAGACTTAATTTTATTGAAATTGCATGGTAGTATCAACAATCACATGTGGGGTTATTACCACTACTGTTTACATCAATCCATCAAAACTTTTTAGCTCCGCGAAGACATAACTGAGTCAATTCCGGCAAAACTTGCAGCAAGAAACTAGCATGAAAAGCTTAAAATATTATAGAAAGAAGAAGAGTACCTGGAACCAGTTATTGCGATAAACTGCTGGAGTTTGTCACGATGTCCCCTACCGAGTTTGTTCTGCCAATTTGAAATAATGAAAAAAAACCTTTAAGCCACAACCAAAAGCATAACAACCACTAACTCCCACCCCAGAAAACCACAACAAAAACTAAAGTGAGAAACAAAATATAACCCATCTGCCCTTATTTTCATCCAACAAGAATCGTGATTTTCATGAACTATTGACTAAAATTTGACTCCAGTGCAAACTGGAAAGAGACGGAAATCGAACGCGACTGAAAAGAAATTACTCCAAACCCAAGTCTAAAATGCGTAGAGGGAATGAAATCGAGAGACAGAGAACATACCATATTTGAGAGAACTGAAAAAGCCCTAATTCTGAGAGATGATGGTTGTCACAAGCAGAGAGAACAGGAATGATGTCGAAATGAGTGCTGCCGCAACTGATGCTGCTCTCGCTCTCTCTCTCTCTCTCTCTCTCTCTCTGGGTACTCGCTCAGCCCCCTGCATCAATTTAAGCTCACTGGATGCTTTTATTCTCGCCTCAGCTGCTTTTTGTAACACACGCATATGTGCATCGAGAACGACATTTTCTACGTTGCTTTTGTCATCTTCGCTTTTGTTCTCACTTCCCCGCCCCTGAAAAAGATGCTCATTTTTCTGCAATTTTTTTTTTTTCAAAATCTTCTATCATGCACTATTGACTAGCTACTATTGACCTATACAAAAATAAGATCACCAAGAACTCATAACTCACTTGACATTATAGCAGTCTTTCAATTGGATGTCGTGCTTTTAATTACGCCCATTAGGTCTGGGTATTGGTAGTTAGGCCACTTTTCATAGCCTGTACAAGGTCCATTAAATTATCTGTGCATGGACAGTGTTGTAATATTTACCGCTCTACAAGTTCGATGAGCTCCGCAATCCCAAAAAAGGAAATCGAGCTCACCATCGTATATTTTGTTTACTCATAAAATTTGAACTTGAGATCTTACTTTAGGGAAATAAGTATTGCGCCATTTTTTTGAGACAAAGAACGAATTCATTCATAGAAAGTAATGCGACATCTACAATAAGACATTAAATTCAATCGAATTCATAGCCTAACACAACAAAATAAACATGTCAATATAGAAAACTAGTAAACATACTTTTCAACATTCCTCTTCTATTTATTTATTGCTTTGTGATGCAACCTTTAGTCAGGAGATTCACTAAATTTGTGTAGCCTTCACATTGAAACAATTTGCCCACTATTATAGTGCAAACTCAATGAATTGATTTGTGTTGTAAACTCACATTGCAATCAGCCAATAATCTGATCCTAGTTAGTCTAACCAACATGAAACTAAATTGATAATGATGCTCTAAAAGGGAGACATAGCTCCAACCATAAAAAGAGGGTATAGAAGAACTCTAACAAGTAAAGTTAGAATGTTATCAAGAGAAAAAAATATTATCACACAAACAATAAAAAGACTAGGGTTTAGACTTGGCAAAATGACAATTTAGCCCTAGAAAATCATAGTGGTCTTTTGGAAACGATAGAGGCAGCGACAGGAGGTGAGGAGGCCAGGGTAACACCTCATATATGTTTGGTTGTCTAACTATCGATATGTAGTCTACCACTATTACTACATGTTAGGTGCAAGGTTATTTGGACCTATTCGTATTAGTTATTTTTATTATTCTTTCAACATTTTGAGCTTACCTAGTTATTTTCTCTATTTTTGGAAAAAAAATCAAATAGTGTTTCTATATCTTATGAGATTATCTCAATGTGGGAAAACATGAAATAAATAAATGAGTATAAAAATGATAATTTTTTTGTATTTTTAATGAGATTTGAACTGCATACATTTATTGTATTTTTAAAGAAATATCACTGTTAGATACCCTGTTTTGTATGAAAATTATAACTAGGAACCTTGTTATTAGAATATATTTAAAGGGGTCAATATTCTGTGGAAACTATTTTAAGAGGACCGTTCATTATTCCCATTTGCATTCTTGTCCTTAAACTTTTCATATTTGCATTTTAACCACAATGCTTAAAAACTTACTTTTGAAAATCTAAAATTTATGTATGTGTAATTTTTTTTAATAAGTATTACTCAAGGCCCTCTGTCAACTAGTATCAGAGCCACGTGACCAAAAATAATTAAGATAATTAAGCTAATTAATGATTAATTAAGCTAATTAACTGTGATTAATGCTGGAATCATTACCTGTTTGCCCGGGACCGAATTATTGTCACATTGTTCACTCACGAAAGGCATTACTTCAATAACGCCTCAATTAAACTATATGGCTAATACAATTTTAGAATTAAAAGTAGAATTAGCTAAAATTAAGATTGAAATCAAGGAGCTTAAGAAGTAATTATATGTAATTCATCTTTCTCTAGTTAACGAAATTAGGCATAGTAAAAAAAAAAATCTACTTCCAGTATTAGTACGCCATTTCAGCATAAATATCCTTTCCAAAACTCAAAAAATAAAAACCTTTTTCCTTTGCATGATGTAAAAATTCAAAAAGAAGTAGGATAAAAATTAGGTGAGAAATCGACTGAAAAAATAGAAAAAGAAGAAGAAGATGGAGTATAAGCAGTATACCATTGAAGAACTACAGAATATATTCCAGAGAAAACAAAATCCAGAAGAATTAAACAAGATCATGGGCATAATTAGTGATAAACATGATGTATTATCTATTAATAATGAAGAGACTAATAACGTCTAATTAGAAGAAGAAATACATCAACAGATGAACCCAATCAAGTTAGAAGATCTTAATGTTGTACCCTTAGAAGAAATTAGAAGAAAATTGGATAAAAAATATGATAAAATGACTAATAAAGATTAGATTAATGAAATTGAAGAAGAACTCGACTGAGGTAAGATATAGACCAATCTGATTAACAATGTTGTTCCTAAGCTAGAGAAATTCGATGAGCCTTCTAGAAGAAATACTAATTTCATAAGACCTAGGTGCGTTCTAGTAAGACGTACAATCAATTTTTTCTTCGGGTTCAATCCAAGGAAAACTACGACATTTGAAGAAGTTGACCTTACTCCAATTAGTCAGATGAGATACATCTTAAACACATATGGAGTTTGTAATAGCGAAGAAATATTTAAACATTGGAAAAGAGGCATGAATAGTGTCTTAAACCTAAATACTACCTGGACTGCTGTAAATTTTCTAAACTGCATTGAACACAGTTTCTCTGGCATTGTAGCTGGCTGGTATGATTCATTAAATGAAGATGGTAAAAATATATTAAGAATAATGAAAGCACCAGCTGCTATGTTTAAAAATCTATGTAAGGAAATCGAAACCGAATTCAACGTAGCTAAACTTGATTCTGAAGAAAGGGCAAGAGAATAGCAGAGAAAAATTAATAATATAGAATTATGGGATATGAGATATCTAAAAAATTATATTGTTAAATTTAGTCAATATTATTACAAAATTGGGCATAATAAAATTAATCTTGGTATGTTCCCCAATAAATTCCATAATTAACGAAAAATGTATTGCATGGCTTGAACGAGCAAATGTCATTGACACCCTTGGTTCAAGAATCTCTTATTTAAGAAAATAGGTCAATGATTAATGTCTTAATCTCCAAAAGTAAAAGAAAATTAAGAAACAATTCCTAATTTATTGGGATTCACCTCACCAATGCGGAAAAGAACCTAAAAAGAGAAGAAAAAGAAAATTTCATAAGAAAAAGAGCTTTAATAAGCAAAGAAGAGAAAAATATAGAAGAAAATATTATAACAAATGGAGTCCTAAAAAACGTAGATTTTTTAGGAAAGCAACTTATTGTCCTGTAGGAAAAAACAACTGCAAATGCTACGTATGCGGAGAAGTAGGACATCATGCTAATGAATGCAAAATTAGAAAGAATAACAAACTTATTGAAACTTTGGACATCCTAGATTATATTGAGTTTAGCGAAGATGAGGTACTAGACCTAGCCCTAAATAACAACAATGAAATTGTTGAAATTATCTTGGACAATGAATATGAAGAAAGTGATTATGAAGAAACAAGTCATATGATGGAAAGTAGTTCGATTAATCTTGGTGATCTTCAAGGAGAAGAGTTTATTGCAGATAATGATAACGAGGAAGTCAAAGGAGATTGAGTCCTTCCCATAATTCAGAAAGATATGATCTATAAAAAATACATCTTTCAATTAAAGAGTAAGTATATATGCGAGATAATTGAAGGGGATTTAGAGATAAAAGACTGTGAGTATGATGCGGGAGAAGTTAATTTCATTAATTAGGAAAACATCCTTAAGCACAACAAAGATAGAAAGTATAGGTATATCTATGTTGGAAGTGTCCAAGTTCAAATTACTCCATTATAATATTATAGTAAATATATTGATCTTTATACTTTACTCTGTGATATTAGGCATACCAAATTCAATAATCAAATTGTCACAGGGATTAAGACTAATTTATATAATGGATTGGTAGGATTCAATTATCAGGTTTGGATATTATGTGAGCTTAAAAGATGAATTTGTCAAAAACTTCTTATCCCTTAAGATAAAAACAGTTGGGGCGGATATGAAAAGAGGATGATATCCATTAAGAATATTTTGAAAAATTATCTACAAATTATATAATACTATAGATTTAAAGACTAAGGTCATAATGATAGAGGTAGAAAAATTTCAAAGTCCCACCCCGATACAAAAAATCTAGAGGATTAAATCCAATCCACAGGAGATAAAAATTGATCAGTCGTGGATATTTAGCTTTGCTAATCCTGCAAAAATAAATAAAAAAATGTGATAAAAATTGACGAGAATGGTAAAATAACCATTAAACCCCAATTATTAAGAAGCAAGAGTACAAGATCAGCATGGAGAGAAGGATCTTCATCAACTAAAGAAGAACTTAAAGAAGATGATACAATTAGTATGGCTAGTAAAATGAGTAGAATGAGTTTTGAATATGCAAGACCCAGTGTAGACTGAAGTATAAGTCTAAATAGAAAGGTCATTGGATACAAAACAAGATCTATTAGTGAGCCAATTTATGATGATGAATTAGTCAAAAATATGACTATGGAGATATGTTATGAAGTCAGCAACACAAATCCTAATCGCATCTATATCCCAATAAACGTATGCTTAGAGGAATATATTAAATATGAGTTGTGTGCCTACATAGATAATGGTTGTTCTGTATGCTTTGATAAAAGATCATTATTTCCAGAGTTTATGTAAAAAAGAGCTAAAAATCCTTTACAAGTGAGGATAGCTAATAATAGTATTATGAGTCACAATGAAGCCATAGAAGGGCTATCCATAGAATTAGGAGAAATTTAATATATTATACCAGTTCTATAGGCTACTGATCAACCCTCTCGTAATATAATTATTGGAAATAATTTTAGAGATTATATTCTCTATACACACAGACCATAAACCAAATAATATTCATAATTAATGGTCTCTCAATTCCTATTGAAAAATTAAGCAAGGCTTACTCATCAGGGAATTAAGTTTACACGCAGACGACGTGGTGAGAAGGTAATGCCTGCACAACGTGAGATAGCATTGACAATCTCATAACTTGAGTTATCTATTAAAGAGCAGATTACTGAACAACAAGAGCAATTATGTAAAGAACTCTACTATGATAATCTACTAAAATTTTGGGGTAGAGATAAGACATTTATAAAAATTACTTTGTTAAATTTCAATACTATTATTCGAGTCAAACAAATGGTATATACACACCATGACATCTAAAAATTTGATAAACAAATCAATGAACTTCTAGATAAAGGATTAATCAGGAATAGCCACATCAGTCCCGCTTTCATGGTAAAAAATCATGCAGAAGACAAAAAGAGGAAGGGCAGCAATGGTAATCAGTTATAAAAAACTTAATAACAATACTGTTTTTGATGGTTATTATATTCCTAACAAAACTGTCCTTTTTAATAGAATTCAAGGAGCCTCTTGGTTCTCAAAAATGGATTGCAAAAGCGGTTATTGGCAGATAAAAATTGATAAAAAAAGTATTCCTTTAACTACATTTAGTACCCCACAAGGATATTATAAATGGATAGTAATGCCATTTGGTCTTAAAAATGCAACTCAAATATTCCAAAGAAAAATGGATAATATATTTAAAAATCTTAATCACTGTTGTCTGGTTTACATTGATGATATCCTTGTCTATTCCAAAATCATAGAACACCACAAAGATGATGTCTTAGCTGTCACCTAAATATGCGTTGATCATGGTATCATACTTGGTAAGTTATGCTGGACAAGAAATTGAGTTCTTAGGCTTAGAGATAAAAGTTGGACAACTCATCCTACAAAAGCATATTCTGGAAAAAATAGAGAATTTCACTTAAAAAATTAAAGACAGGAAGCAATTAGAAATGTTCCTTGGATGCCTTACCTATACTTCTAATTTCATTAAAGATTTAGCTAAACTGAGAAAGCTATTGCAGTAGAAACTCAAGAAAGAAGCAAGTTGGACATGAACTCCTAATGATTCAAAGATTGTTCAAAACCTCAAAAATATGTGTAAAAATCTTCCTGTTGTCAATTTGCCTAATGAAGGAGATGATTTAGTTCTTGAGACAGACGTCAGCAATGAACACTGGAGCGCAGTACTCAAAATTAAAGAAGGAGAAAAACTCTACAAATATTACAGTTTTAATGAGGTAGAATGTAACTATTCCACGATAGAAAAGGAAATCCTTACAGCCATAAGGGGAATTGAAAAGTTCTTAATCTTTTTATCCCCAAAACCTTTTCTTATACGAATTGATTGTAAAGGAATACTTGGTTTGTGAAAAAGAATTTATCAAATATGCAAGTGCAATGGCGACTCCTGCACTGACAATTATGGCTTAATCAGCTTTCCTTCTCTATTGAATGTATACAGGATCTAAGAAATCTCTGGCAAATAGTTTAACTCGAGAACTTGCCAATGATGATTATCAAAGCAGAACTCCTGTCAGAAATGGAGGAAATCCATAATAAAATGTCATTACTACTAGAATGAGTTTCTCTTTCTAGTAAAGTCCTCATTGATAATTTGGAATTCTATACAAAAACTAAATCACATTTTAGTCTGCTATCTTCTGTCTATCTAATAGTCCAAAGATTTTCCCTTCTAAAGTTACATGATAATGACCTAAGATGTCCTTATGATATTTAAGAAAAAATAAGTTCTCATGTTCAGGAAAAATGCTTCAATGAGTGGTATGCAGCTTGCATTGACTATTATCATAATTATTTCTATGATATTTGGGAGTCTTGGAGTACAAAGATCTACTTTCCCAATAAGTCTAGAGCTAGTGGTGTTAATTTCCTAGCAAATTCAATCTCTCTAAATGACCCGTCATTAAAGCCTAGGAGTACGTGATGGTAGTCTACTCCATGAAATTTCCAGATTCGAAGTACCCATTTTTCTCAAAATTAACCAAGTTTGAACAATGCATGTTCAGAAGGATCCATTGGATGATAGCATATCCTGATGGTCCAACAAAAATTCCAAATAATCGATGCCTATATCTAAAGGTACATTGTGCACTAATCGAGTATGAAAATGGAAAAGTCAAACCAGCCCATTATCTTGTTCAGATTGTTGATTATGACGATCCCTATGATCAACGACAAGAATAGTTTCTAGATCAACAAGAATTGGTTACTGATCTACTTTAGCAAAAGCCATCGATTTTTACAACATTTATCATCAAAGTTGGGCATTAATTGAACAAGGGAAAACTTTAATGGATTGCGGAAATACTATTTTCGCCTATGACAATTAGTTTAAAGTATACATAAAGGTGGTGTGAGGGGTTTCAGAAGATATCTTTGACTATATCTTTGATGTTAGAGCTGAAAAATTCTTATTAGAAAAAGAAAAAAAATATCTTCTTGAATTATTTGAGAAATGGGACCAGAGCATTTGATAAAGATTTTGATGATTGTCCAGATAATGATGGTCCAAAAGATATAATTGGAGATGAAGGCATATAGAATCTCAATAATGATAATTAGTCTTGTCATCATTAAAAGGCTCTGAGAAGTGGTTGCTCCATTGTTGTACTATTTTGACAAATATCAGGTCTGTAAAATAAAGTAGTATACTGTAACCATGTAAACATAACTATAGCCATGTGTAAAATCAGTGTGTACTGTAATTAATAGGGCATCCTATATACCTCATCCCTCTATAAAAGGAGAGGTTGAATGCTGAGAGAGGATACGGTTATTTGAGCATTCTTGAGGAAAAAAGAAGTCCAGTTTCTCAATTTCTCGATGAGCAAGCATCTCTAATAATCTTAGCTTAAGTCTATCTTCAAGCTTTCCATTGTTATGTTCCACTTTTAAGCCTTCAATAAAAGAAGTTTCCCAGTAGGGAACGTTATGCAATTGAATCTTATGTCTTAAATATTATAATTTCTTAATTAAAGTCTCACTATCCTTTAAAATATATAAACCTTGATGAGTGACTAAGGTCCGAGCCAGGAAATGAAACGAATCTGTGCTATACCTGATCTAAGTAATGTGGGGTCGAGATTAGCAATCTTTGTAAACGGAAAGCTAAAGGAACACCGGAGCCCAGTGTTGATTAAGTTCAGGTAACGATCAAAATTATCTAATTAAGCTTTAATTATTTTACTAAGCATAGTGGGCCATTAATCACAAAAAATATAATATTTATGATGTAAGTAGTAGATTGTGATAATTAGTACCAGTAAAATCATTATAAAAAGTCCAAATAAAAATATAAGCTTAGTTTTATTTAAAAGCCCCTAAAACCTGAGTATTTGCACTTTAGACCTCATTTGGGCTAAAAATAGAAAATTCAGAAAGTTTAGGGATTAAGTTGCAAAGAAAAACTTTGAAAAGTAACTGTTTCATAAAATATCGACCCTTGTTAATAGTTTACTCAAATAGTAGGTACTTGGGAATACATTCTAAAAAAGTTGCCCCCTAAAAATTATTTTCATAGAATCTAGGGTACCCCAGAGTTGCAAATTGTATTTTTAAGTATATTTGCTTTTTGTAAAATAAAAGGATACTTCCTCAATTTATCTTTTATAAAACTTCACCATAACAAACAACAAATGAAATTTACGATCTCTTTGGAGTCTGGATACAAGAAGTGGGAAGGAGGGGCTGATGAGATAAAGAAGATCAGAAAAGAGGAATATACTTTCATTTTGTTTGGATTTAAAGTGAAGGAGAATAAAGATTTGTTAATATTTTCATACTTGGTTTAGGAAAGAAAAGGGAAGATAACAAATAATAATAACAGTAATAACAACAACAACAATAACAACAACAGCAGCAGCAGCAACAACAACAATAACAACAACAATAACAACAACAGTAACAACAATAGCAACAACAACAACAACAACAACAACAACAATAATAATAATAATAATAAATATATGGATTTGCTTTTATATTAGGGTTTGATTCAATTTTTTGATCGTAGTAGCACATGTCTTAATAGCATTAGAAACATTGTCCAACCCCCATCATGGTAACTTCATCCCATTCAAAAATTTTGCTTTCACCATTGTTTCTTTTAGATGAAAATTTACATGCAGAAGTTTCCTGAGATACTAAATGACCAACCTCATAAAATGTGTAACATTTCTTTTACTATCAAGCCTCATTTTCATCACGACTAGAGTTGTCAATACTTGTCCATAAAGCTTGAATACTTGCGAGTTGGCTTCCCTCGCGTATTACTAGCTAGCATGTGTCTTAGCCTAAAGAAATTGAGGAGGGGAAGAGCAAATGTACATATGAAGAATAAGTAACTGATCTTTTATATGATAGAAAGAAATAGATAAAAGTGTAGGAGGCAAAAATTTGCTAACAAATCACATGACGCCACGTGTAAAAATAAAATAATTTTTATTTTGCCCATTAGGAGTTGCCACATGTAAAATTGGCTTTGGCGGGTCCATTTAAATGGAATCAAATTGTGGCCAATCAGAAGCTTCCATGTTTTATTAATAATGCAGAAAATAGTAATTATTTCTCTTTTAAATTTAAGAGAATAATTACGAAGATATGGGCCTAGGCCCAACGTCCAACTCAAACCCTAGCCTGGAAACCTATAAATAGGGTCCTCCCCCTCATTCTCAAGAGAAGCTCAGCATTTCGCATCCTCTACTAGCTCCAGAGCTCAGACGATAGACGAAATCCAGCTATCAAGTAAAAATGATCAAAGTCAAATAGTTCAAGAGCTTCTACAACCTCAAATTAAAGTCTATTTCAGAGTTCTTTATCCAGTTATCGATTGAGATCAAGCAACCTCGCCCTTGTATCGATTAATCTGGCCAACTACATTTAACATTCAGTATTGCAGAGTTCAGAAGCTCAGACTGTAAGTGGCATCCAGCTATCAAATGAGAAGGATCAAAACTTGCGAGTTTTAGAGTCAGCAATCAACCACCTGTAATTCAAGATCAAAAACGATTTTAGAGTTTTTCGGTCGATTCTACATCAATCGAGATCAAGCATCATGGCCTTAGAAGACTCAAGTTAGTAGGGGACTGAATCAGAAGACTGTTTCATTGTATTTCATTGAGATATTGTACCTATACGTGCAACATTAATACAAAATTAAATTTGTTTCTCAATTTCTTGTCTAATTTATTTTAGCCTCAAAATTTATGTTTATAAATTTTTGGCATGCTCGGCAGTACTTCTCTGCCTTTCATCTCTTTCTCCAAGTGAACAAGTTCTACGCTTCTTTAAAGAAGAAATGGGTCCTAAGAACGTCATTCTTCAATCTTTGAAGAAGGAGATTATCAGATCTACATCTGAAGGATCCACAAAGGCTAGTATTGCATTTGGCAATCGAAGCACCAGGGGATGATTAGGAGCATGACCAAAGCTACTGCCTCCATCGCATTAAAGCAACAAGTCGTGCCTCCAACTTTGCAGTCATGCAAAACTCAAAAATTTGGCTTCAACTTGCCTGCTAATGGAGTCAATCAAACTGCTTGTCTCTCTAATTTGAGACTAAAGCCTCTTACTATCTTCAATATAAAGAAGACTCTACCATATGGACGGGATGATTTCCAAACCTACATCAATCTTATCTTCCAACCTTTTAGTAAGGAGGATGATGATTATGGTAATAGTAATTCTTCATCAACATCTTCAAGGGATTCAGTTTTCTCACAAGTTGGAGTTGAATCCTCTAACACTGTCATCATGTCATTCATGGTGGCAGAGACTATCAACTTGGAGCAACAACTGGCATACATGAAGGCCACACTCGATAGACTCTCAAAGGAAAGTGTTGAAAAGGATGCCCAAATTAAGCGTCAAAATGAAAAGATTGTTAAACTAATGAAGAAGCTGGAAAAGAAATCCTGTGAAGCTTCCAACAAAGGTGTAGACGTTGAAGATTTTGATAAAAAGTCCAATCACAGTGAAGAATCTGACGATGAGCGTAGGGCAAAGAAGGATCGCTTTTTATACTCGATGTTTGTTGAGCATATTCAAAACTTGATGGCTTATGTGGTGAGGGCTCAGCTAGGAGTTGATTCCCATAAAACTCACTTGTACAAGAAACCTTGTATAAAAAGGATCAATGCAGTTCATATGCCTTATGGCTATCAACCATCTAATTTTCAACAATTTGATGGCAAGGGTAACCCCAAGCAGCACATCCCTCACTTTATCAAAACCTGCAGTAATGCTGGCACTGAAGCAGACCAATTGGTGAAGCAGTTCATGTGATCCCTTAAAGAAATTGCATTTGAGTAGTATATAAACCTTGCCTTTCAGTCCATTAATAGCTTGGGGCACATGGAAAGTGAGTTCTTAAATCGCTTTTATAGCACACGCTGCGTAGTTAGCATAACTGAATTGACTAATACAAGGCAATGGGACAGCGAGCTAGTCATTGATTACATAAGTCATTGGCGTGCTCTTTCTCTGAAGTGTAAAGACCATTTATCCGAATCTTCGGTTGTTGAGATGTGTGCCTAAGGGATGAATTGGGATATGCTTTATGTCTTGTAAGGGAGCAAGCCTAAAATATTCCAAGAATTGGCAACACGAGCTCATGCTATGGAGCTTACAATTGCCTACTATGGAAGACGGCTCAATGATGATGAATCAGTGGCATCGTCAAGAAATGAAAGCTCTATGCTTCAAGACTCTAAAGAGAAAGAATGCCCTTATTCTGAGTCTGATGCGCCAGAAATACTTGGCAAACTTCTTGAGAAAGGACTTATAGAACTCTCAGAGTCAAGGTGTCCTAAAGAAATTAGAAGGACTACTAATCTCAAATATTACAAGTATCATAGGATCATCAGTCATCCTATAGAGAAGTGCAAAGCATTCGGCAGACAGGTCCTACAGCTTGTAAAAGAAGGAAAATCATATTGGGTGAAAACAACACTGAAGAATGTGATTGATCATCTGTGAAGATTATATTGGAAAGTGCTTTGGAAGAAAGTGACCCGAAATTAGCGTTTAGGAGGTAGACTTCCAAGTTCGCCTGGATAGACTCCTAAGTTATCAAAGAACTTACATACTTTCAAGTCGCTCCTTGTATAGACTCTAAGACTTTCAAGTCACTCATCTTAGACTTTCAAGTCACTGAAACTCTAAGACTTCTGAGTCAGCCTTTATAGGCTTCTGAGTTGATAAACTCTAGGATTTCCAAGTCAGCCTCTACAAACATCTATGTCATGAAACTCTCTAACTTTGAAGTTAACCATGCCAAACTCTGAAGTAAACCCTGTAGACTTTAAAGTCATCAAATGTCGAAGACTCCCAAGTCATAAAACTCTCGGACTTCTAAATCAATGCTAAAAGACTCCCAAGTCACCAAACTCTAAGACTTCTAAGTCATCATTTACAGGCTTCTGAGTGAAGAGACTCTGAGGCCTCCAGGTCAGCTTCTACATACACCTAAGTCATCAGACACTCAGACTTCAAAGTCAATCCTACCAAACTCCGAAGTCAAGCTTGACAGACCCCAAAGTCATCAAATCTCTTGGACTCCCAAGTCAAACTTTTAAGACTCCTAAGTCATCAAATTTCGTAGATTCCTAAATTATCAAACTCTCACAAACTGCCAAGTTGTCACATTCGAAGTCAGCAAAATAAAGGACTATTAAGTCATTCAAAATCAAGATTCCTGAGTCATCAAATTTCATGAACTCTCAAGTTGTCACATTTAAAGAATTCTAAGTCAATTGTATTAAACTTCCAAGTCAACAAACTCCAAGACATCTAAGTCAACGTAACTATATACTTGATGAATACTTTCAAGTTACTTCTCAAGACTGTCAAGTTACAAAATAACTTTGACTCTTAAGTCACCCTTAAGACTTCCAAGTCCAAACTTCTCGACTATTAAGTTAGCACATACTATTAAGTCACCCATAAGATGTTCAAGCCACCAAAGTCAAAGACTTCCAAGTTGGCTAAAGACTGTCTAGTTAACAAAATTACAAATTTTGAAGTGAATTCAATAACTCTCAAGTCATCAACATGGTAACTCTTAAGTCATCAATGGCATAAGTTCTCAAATAACTAAAGCTTAAAGATTCTCAAGTTATCAACATGGTAGACTCTTAAGTCATTAACGACACAAGTTCTCAAATAATTAAAGCTTAAAGATTCTCAAGTCATCTAAATTATAGATTCACAAGTCAAATACAGTTGTTGACTCTCAAATTATCAAAGATTTTCAAGTCACTTATAGACCCTTAAGTCATTGATGTAATAGACTCTTAAGTCTTCAAAGTCAAAGACACCAAATTAAGAGACTATCAAGTCAGTAAAATTCAAGACTCCTAAGTCATCAAATCGCGAAGACTCCCAAGTCATAAAACTCTTAAACTTACAAGTCAATCCTAGCAGACTCCCAAATTACCAAATCTCGTGGACTTCCAAATTGATATTTCAGGATGCCTAAGTCAATAGAATTATTGACTCCCAAGTTACTAAGTAAACTCTTAAGTTATCAAAGTTTAAGTCTCCTAAGACTTCGAAATTAAGAGACTACCAAGTCATCAAAGTTCTAGAGACCTAAATCAAGAAAGTTCTAAGCTCTAAGTTATCAAACTTAAAGATTCTCAAGTCTTCAGAGTTTAAGACTCCTAAGTTAACAAAATTATTGACTCTCAAGTCACTAAATAGACTCCTAATTCATCAAGTTCAAGACTCTCAGTCATTAAAGTAAAAGTCTATCAAGCCATTTTATCAAAGGTGTTGACCAGTGCCTTCCTTCAAATTGGTAGCCCTTTCTTTTAATTCGAGCATTGGCAATGTTGGCATCTTCCTTGAAGTCAGCAACCTTCTATTTCAGGTCAATTTCATGCCAAGTTGACCTCACTTCATTCGATGATCGAAACAGTCACAAAGTCAAGCCTCTATATAAATGAAGGGGTCAAGTCTACACTGTCTGATCAAAGAAGACACCTTTATTGTCTGATTGGACAAATCAAGCCTATGTTTGATCGAAGGGGTCAAGTCTGCAATGTCTGATAGAAGGAGTCAAGGCTATGTATGATCAAAGGGGTCAAGTATGCACTGTCTGATCAGATGAGTCATCTTTACTGTCTGGTTGGACGAGTCATGCTTCATCTGTCTGATCGAAGGAGCCAAGCTGTTGATCGAGATAGTTGCGTTTGTTATCTAATCGAATGAGCTAAGCCTGATCTTTCTCATCGGACGAGTCGCCTTTGCGGTCTAATCAGAGGAGTAATGTCTTTACTATCTGACTGGAGGGGTTATGCCTTCACCATTTGAGTGGAGAAGTCATGCCTTCGTAAATCTGATAGAAGAAGTCACGGCTAAGAGGGAAAAAATCCAAGTTTACCCTAACTAGATTAAGTGAGGTAGTCTCCTGTCAAGAATCGAATCTGCAGAGAGAAATGATTCATCCTCTTAAAAGTCGATCTCACTTCATAATCTAAATGGAGAAGTCGCGATGAGAAGGAGAAAATTCAAGTCGACCCAACTAGATTAAGTGAGGGAGTGACCTGCGAAGAATCGAATCTATACGAAGAAGCAATTTCTCGTCTTGAAAGTCGACCTCATTTCACAATCTAAATGGAGGAGTCGCAGCGAGGAGGAGGAAATGCAACTCGACCCCAACTAGATTAAGTGAGAGAGTCTCTTGCGAATAATCAAATTTGTGAGGAGAAACGATTCTTCGTTTTAAAAGTCGACCTCACTTCGCAATCTAGTTGGAGAAGTCACGACAAGAAGGAATAAATCCAAGTCGACCCCAATTAGATTAAGTGGGGGAGTCTCCTACGAAGAATCAAATTCGCAGAGAGAAATGATTCCGCGTCTTTAAAGTTGACCTTACTTTACAATCTAATTGGAGGAGTCGCAGCGAAAATGAATAAATCTAAGTCAACCCCAACCAGATTGAGTGAGAGAGTCTTCTACGAAGAATCAAATCTACGAGGAGAAATGATTTTTCGTCTTGACCTCACTTATGATCTAATGGGGAATAGCCAATTTTCAGCAACTTCCTAAAAAAAGAAAGCATTAGTTTAAGTTCTTTAAAAAAAAGAACATTAAAACAAAAAGGAAACGCGCCCCCAAAAAAGACAAAAGAGGCCTAAAAAATGAAATATCAAAAGGTTAAAAAAAAATTAAAAAAGGGAAGCAAAAAAGAGGCACGCACATGAACAGACAATCTCAGTGGAAAAAGACAAGAAAAAGTTCCAAATTGCAATGGAGTGTTGGTCTCATCAGATCAACACTTTGGAGCAATTTAACATTAAATTGCCAAGTGTAACTTCTGCAAAAACGACATGATTACTTCTTTTTGTTTCTACCTCTTTCTCTTCTCTCAGTAGAACCAACCATGCATGACAACACTACCAAGGATCAAATTGACATTACCGATTACAGAGCATGATGAAGAGAAAGTGGTGCCAAATTTCTGGCTAATTGCAGTAAAGACCCACGAGATTTTAAAAGAAGTGATTACAGAGCATGATGAATTGACAGCAGCCTGAAGGGAGAATTTATAGCAACTGTCGAGAAAATTGTTGATATAATTTTATCCAAATTTATTGATAAAATTCTATCCCACTAAGTTGTTGATAGAATTTATCACAAATTATTGATAGAATTCTATCCCTTAAAATTGTTGATATAATTTATCATAAGTTTTTAATAGAATTCTATCCCTAAAATTGTTGATAAATTTTATGACAAGTTGCTGATAAAATTTTATCACAAATCTAAAAGCAGAATTATTTTTAAAAAAATCAGCATGAATTATCTACCAAGTCGGCAAATTATTCAGCCAAAAAAAAGAGGCGGCTCACAAAAAAAGCTCCGATTTTCAGCATTTTTTAAGTATTTGAGACTTAACTGTTTCAAATATTAAAAAATTTGTGTACACGTCTGACTCTCGAAGGGGGCATTTGTAGGAGGGGAAAAAAATTTGCTAACATATCATATGACACCATGTGTAAAAACAAAATAATTTTTATTTTGCCAATTAAGAGCTGCGACGTGTAAAATTGGCTTTGACGGGTCCATTTAAATGGAATCAAATTATGGTCAATTAACAGCTTCCATGTGTCATTGATGATGTAGAAAATAGTAATTATTTCTCTTTTAAAATTAAGAGAACAATTACTAAGATATGGGCCTAGGCCCAATGTCCAACTCAAACTCTAACCTGGGAGCCTATAAATAGGGTCCTCCCCCTCATTCTTAAAAGGAGCTCAACATTCTGCATCCTCTACAAGCTCCAGAGCTCAGACTATAGACGACATCCACCTACCAAGTAATAAGGATCAAAGTCAGCTAGTTGAACATCTTCTGTATCCTCAAATTGAAGTCTATTTTAGAGTTCTTTATCTAGCTGATCAATCGAGATCAAGGAACCTCGTCCTTGCATCGATTAATCTGACTAATGACATTCAACATTCAGCATTGCAGAATACAGAAGCTCAGACTGCAAGCGACATCCTGCTACCAACCGAGAAGGATCAAAACTTATGATCTTTAGAGTCAGTAATCAACCACCTGCAGATCAAGATCAAGAACGGTTTCAGAGTCCTTTGACTGATTCTACATCAATTGAGATCATACATCACGCTCTTGAAAGACTCAAGTTACTAGAAGATTGAATCAGATGACTGTTTCTTTGTATTTCATTCAGAGATTGTACCTATACATACATCATTAATACAAAATTAAATTTGTTTCTCAATTTCTTGTTTAATTTATGTTAGCCTCGATGTGTTTACAAAGGGTCTTTGAAATATAATAATCCGAACCTTAGGGATGAGGTTAACCAATAACCCGACTCTAAGTCATAGCCTTAGTGCTCTGTACTTTGGGGATATTTAAATTCGATAGTACAGAGACATTCTACACTGTATTTTTTAGACAATACTAACTGATATTATCTTTAAAAACCCAAAAATATGAAATTTAAAGTGTCTTTATTCATTTTGACGTTCAAATAGCCTAAAAAATACAATACTATTAACCATAAATAGCCTCAAAGTTTGGACCGCTATGAGCTATTTCTTAAGATCAGATTTTTAGTTTCCACCACCCCAAAGTTCAGATGTACACATTAGAATGAAATCTTTCTTAACTGCATCTTTAGCATCCTAAGTAAAAGCTTTGAGCATGTGGCTCCAAGAGTCCAAGACATTTATGTCTTTGGTTAAGGTAAGGCTAAGTTATATATATGCCCTTAGTTTGAAAAGTTAGTTTAGGATGGAAGTTTAGCAATTTCCAATTCAAGGTTAGTCCTAACAACTTTGATAGCAATCCAAAGTCTATTTTAAAAGCTTGCCAAAGTTAGTCCAAAGACTTTGAAGAGGCTCCAAAGAGCCTACCAAGGTTAGTGTTAAGCAAAAGTTAGTAGTCTATCAAAGACTTTGGTGGTAACTTTGAAGCTGCTCCTAAGGGCAATCTAAGGAGCACGACTTAGCTATTGATTTCCTCTGTTAATGCTTCATGAGATTCATCCACTCTTGAGCTGTAATTCAAGACATCCAAGTCTTTTCAAGTCCTCTTCACTTGGGAAGCCCAAGCATGAGCATGCATTTAATGGTGGAAGTAGAATCATCAAAGGAGTTGAACTAGCACTAAATAAAGTCTACTCTTTTTATATTTCCTTTTTAATTTTCTACATATTTTAGCTTTAATATTTAAAGGTTAAGTGTACTACTATAATGCTTAGCCTTTTCATTTGACTAGGAGTTAAACCTCTTTTCTTATAAGTTGCAAAGTTTATATCCATTGGAGATATAGAATCAAAACTTGAAGTGAATCATAAAAAAATAGCTTGCTTGACTTCAAAATCTCTATCTCCTTATCCAAATATCGTTAGTGGTGAATTGAGTGGATTCTTTAGATAGGCTGAGGATGGCTAGGCTTTCAATCAACTTATTGGTGGATCCCTAGGCTTGATAGTGGCTTTACCTTTACCCAAGTCATATCTTTGTTACCTTGAGGTCTATTTCCATGCCAAAGTCAACTTAAACTGTTGTCAAAGTCCGCCCTATTCCAAAGTCTAGTTTAGTAACTTTGAAATTCTAACTGAGTGAATCAGTTTTGAAACAAGCCAGGGTTTGACACACTCCATTAGTCCACTTTTGACAACATTATACTAGAGATATGCAAACCCAAACCCGTTGTATCTTTTTAAACTTTGCCCCAAAGGACAAGCAATATTTTAAGAAGGTTATGGTTTCTCTGGTAATGTATATCTTTGCCTGAATTTCATGAGTTTCCAATTCAGGTTGTAGAAAGATACCAAACAAGGTGAGACGCATCCTTCACCCAAAAAAAAAAAAAAAATCATCCCTAAGGTTAATGAAACTAAAGTTATAGATATCTTGTGAAAGCCTAAACTAAAATGCTCACTGCGTTTTAAAAAAAAAAGGTTACTAAAGAGGTCAAGTTTATAAAAGATCTTATTGACTTGATATAGTTTTCCTAATTGAAAATGTTGTTAATTAGACCAACATTAATAACATCACCAAAAAATCAAGTTTTAATCATCACGAGGTAGTTACACTCACCAACCCTAAGTAGTTGGAATATGGATTTACAGAACACAGAACATTATATATGCGACACCCCAGCCTCTTGAGGGTGACTAGTAGTTACCAACAACAATTTCAAGGAGAAAAAACTAACAGGCTTAATTTGTGGAGTTCATAAGTGTCTCCTCCTAAAAATGGAGGTGCACATTCAGGGATAAAAATTTCCATCTTACATCCTTTCAGACATCACATTTGATAGTACTCGAAGTATTACATTCGTCCTAATTGAAGAACACAACATCCTTTTACTTTTATAGGTGATAAGTTGAACTAAAAAGAGGGCAGGAATTGAGTGCAAGATATTCAAAAAGTTCAAAGACTCCACGATCTCAAGAGTTATGAAAAAGTAAAAAGAGTAGCTACACCAGCCTTTTTTCATAAGAGATGCGATCAAGAATATACAGGGTCGATTTAGCACAAAAACAGGTTGCTTTCTGACAAAACACGATCAATTTCATCAAGAACAAAATTGACTTTTACTAGAATCAATCAACTTAGCAACAAACCGTGTAAAACACAGTTTAGCCACTATTGAAATTATATCACTTTTGCTGTAATTTGACTATATTTCTAATGGGAAACATAACCAGCCCATGTTAACCTTTTCTAGAGCCCTGTTTAAGTGCATTTTGCATAGATCTTGGGTGACCTTTTCGGGTGTTCTTTTCAAGCTTGATTTAGCTTAGGGTTAGCCTCTCAAAAAACCTCATTAATGGGAACTAAGTTAGGTAGGTTAGGGTATATTATGGTTGATTTATGTCCAAATGTGTCAATTTTGAATCTTTCAAGCATCAATCTACTAGGTTTCCTCTTTCTCTCTCTTTATTTATGTTTTTATTCTTGTTTATTGTATAGTTGTGTTTGGATTAATGTATGTTTTTGATTGTGTTTAGTTTAAATTTTTGGTTTTTATTGTGATCTCATATTTATTAGTTTTGTCGTTAATTTAGGGGATCAATGTTTGATTTCGGTAAGCTTTTATGTTAATTAGTGGCTAATTTAGCTTACTAGGTTGTGACTCGCCCTTTGATGCCTAGGTGATCATGTTTTTGGCCCTACCAAACCTACTTTACGCTTGTATTTTAGACATTTCTCCTAGTCCACCAAGTGTTTGACAAAATGCTTGAAAAAGCTTTCATGTATATTCTTGGTCGGTTGGCTTGTGCTATGTGATAGCAATTTGCTGGGGCAGCTAGGGAGAATTGTAGGAATTTTAAAAGAAAATTGTTCAAATCCTAACTATGTCCGAAATTGTTATGTTCTGATCTAATTAGGCTAACATTATGAAAATAGTTCATGTTTAGAACACTTAAATCAGCCCTCAACTCTTAAAAGAGAAATTGGATGGGCTTTGATAGTGTAATAAACCTTCCTAAATGCTAGTGTAAGCATGGTTAGGCTTGGGCTAAAATTGATTAATTGGCCTGTTAGGAGGCAAAACCATAACTAGAGTCCTCTTTTATACTACTTTCTTAGTCAATTTAACTCTTCAAATCATCAGCATTCAATTACCTAGCTTGAAAGACTGGAGATAGATATAGTGCTTGAAACATAACTCTTTGAAAAGAACTCATGCTTGTTGGCTAACTATGATTACGCTATGCACTTATGGTTATAACTAGTAAAACTTCTTCAAGTATGTCACTCGTAGTTATAGGAATAGTTTAAGGACTAACAAATCACCCCAAGTTTTTTCCTCACTCATATTCTACCTAAGAAATTTTCCTAAAAAATCACCTATCTCAAGAGCAATCCAGCTAGCGCATTAACTATACAATTCTTAAGTGTGAGCTCTCTAAAAAGGTAGTTGCACCTTTGTGATATGTATAAGTTGTCATTTCAAAACTATTTAAGCCTCACTTCTGACAATATTTGAGGTATTTACTCATTCATAGACTGATGATTTGAATATTTGGGGGGGGGGTTAAAAATCAATACTTTTATTTAATGTAAGGTATATATAGGCTTTTTTGATTTTTCTTTTTTTTGGTGAGGTTTATTTAGGGCATTTGAAACCCTAAGTGCCTACTATAATTCAGCTTCAACATTTCTTACTACTCATTCTCCCACTCTCCCTTCTTTTACCTTTCAAGCTCATACTTTCTCTCATTGCCAACTCTCTTTTTCTCTCTTTCTATCATTATCAACATTTGGCTGTCAACTCATTTCCCTCCCTTTCTTGGTCTCGTGACAAAAGTCTTTAAGTGTCAGCAGCGGTGATCTATGATTGTCGATGAGGTGTGAACAGTAATTACTGTTTTTAACTTTTTTATAGTCTTAAGTAGCCTTACCCCTTGGATCAATACTAATCCTCTCTACTTCTCTCTTTTCGTTGGCATATTTGCATATCTCTCATGTTTTGGTGACAACCCATCCTTTTCTGGTGAGATATAAGTCTCTTCTTCTTCGTTCTTTGTTGCTCTCTTTCTTTGAATATTTCTAACTCATTTTTTTATTTTGAATTTTTTTTAGGTAGCCTTCCCTTGGATTAATGCTAGCCTACTTCAAACTACCCCAATGGGGGATTATAAGATCCTGATTTTGTATTAAAAATTGATAAACTATGAGAGAGAGTGTTGGATAGAGAAAAAAATATGAGTGGGATTAGGAGAGGGATTCCACTAAAAAGAGCTCAAAATAACAAAAAAACAAAAAGGATCCCACCAATCTTTGAAGTTACGCAAGCTTTTGTAGTACATGCTGGGTGCTGAGGTCACACATGCATATCACCTCTTGAATTTCATGTGAGCTTCGCAAGAGTGGGCCTAGACATTGCAACAACTCTGTTTCTTATCATTTTTTGGGGGCTTCCTACGAAGGGATGATGAAATATCTTGGCAAAGGTAATAATTGTATGAATCAAAACTTGTAGAATGACTATACTTCTAAAGTGGTTAAATTTTGCAAATTTTCAACAACAATAACAAAAAGGGGCTTTTTTTCTTAGGAAAATTGCCTATAAATAAATGATGTGACTAGCTATATAAGCCAAAAAAAAAAAAAATTGTCCATATCTACCCTTGAAAAATTTCCTAATGGATTGCAATAATTCTCAAAATTCACTAAACAATCACAACTATAGTTATTATCAAAATTCCTCATTTCTACTCTACCAAAAATGATAATTTAACCCAAACTTCTCAATTTCCTCTAAGCTACCAAGATCAACATTACCCAAGTAATAGAGAATTTTCTATGCCCTTAAATACTCAAGGGTCATTTACAAGGTTGATATCATTTATTCCACATGGCTCCCAATTTTTGTTTGAGCAATCTCCTTATACTTTGATGAGGATGGGTTCCCATGCATCTGAATAATCAAATCAAATCCTAATTGACGATACACAAGAAGTTGCGGGCAGAAGTGGCCTAAGGGAAACACGATGATATGAGGGTAAAGACACGATCCTTTTTAACGCATAGGTAAATACATTTTATGAGGTGCTGTTGGAAATAATCAAAAGGGAAATGCTTTTGGCTACATATTGCTGAATATTTCAAAAGGCAAAGAGACATAAAAAATACATACCAGATATTTCAGCATATGACAGGATGAAATGCCTTCCAATTAATGGTCATAGTGAGGAAGAATGTGACAATCTTGCGCAAAAGACATACGAGTCCAAGCACAGAGGCAAAGATACAAAGAATAAACATTAGATGTTTTAGCATATGATAGGATGAAGTATCACCCGATTAATGGTTACAGTGAGGAAGACTGTACGAGTCTTGCGCAAGAGACATACAAGTTCAAACACGAGAATGAATCAAAATTCGGCTACATGCATGTTCAGAAGCTCTTGCATAAACAACCTAAATTGTTAGCTTATGCAAAGAAGCTGTACAACGCTAACGAGCCTACCTCAAAGAGAAATAAAATTTCTTCAATGTCGTAATATAAGCTCGGACCCAGGTATGGATGAACTTGTTGATTAAAACTCCTGATCCGAGCATCACCCATATCCATTAGGAAAGGATACTATAAGAAAGGGGCGAATCAAAGTTGGTGAATCTTCTAAATGTGCTATAGAAGAATCAGCAAAAGTATATATTATGAAGGATTTAAGAGAAGAAGACCATCAAAGAAATGATACATTATATAGGCTAGCAAACTTGAAGCAGAGGGAGTATGAAAGACAAAATAATGACAGCAAAAATCTCTACAATGGATGAAAAAAACCAAAGCCTAGCATTTGGAGATTAGAAAAACAATTATGGTGAAAATAAGGAATCATTGAAACTCACAGGCTATTGTTGTAGTTGTTTAAGCTTTTATTAATTGATGTCCTATTTTTAAAATTATGAGACACATAATTCTAGTTAATGTATTTATAATTAAAACTATAGTTGTTTTAGCTTCTGTTAGTTTTATGCTTTTTTTATATTTTTAGATTAGCGTCCTATTTAATGTATTTTGAATTATAAATAATGCTCGACATACATTATATGACAAGACAAACATTCAAAATTTGAATAGAACTATTGTACAAATAATGGTGTGTGTGGACGATATAGTTAAGAAATATCAACGCCTATTGTACAACTAAGGGCTATGGATGCATGATAAGAAAGCTATGAAATGACAACACATCTTGCTTGCTAGCTTTTTTTGATTAAATTTGCATGTGTAAAATTATGAATGAGGGGTAAGCTGGCACCAACCTACCATTTGACTCAAAATTGATACATTTTTATTCCCCTATTTGCCTAATTTTTTTTCTTGCAATAATTGTTAATTAGGATTCTAATATAGCTTTGATATATTTTGCAGATATTATGAAAATTTAGAAAAAAAATGAATAAAAATAATCCCAATTGAATTGAATTAGAAAGACAGAAGAAAGAAGAACTAGCCAAACTCCACATACCCATCATCATCCATTCATCAACATGAACATTTTGCTTAAACTCCTCACGTGACTCTCACATTTCCCTTTGCTGCTCATTTTATCTTTCCTTGTTTCTTTATTCTTCCTAGTTGAACGAATCCCATAAAATTAGTACCTGAAAACCTAAACTTCTCATGCATTTTATCTAGTCAAATTGAAGAAGACACTCTCTCCCACCCACTTCTTCATCGTCTCCACCATTTACTCGATAGTTACAGCAGGCAAGAGTTGATAAGCTTTTCTAGACAAGCAAGATTTG
Source organism: Carnegiea gigantea (assembly GCA_029747015.1). Lineage (NCBI taxonomy): Eukaryota > Viridiplantae > Streptophyta > Magnoliopsida > Caryophyllales > Cactaceae > Carnegiea > Carnegiea gigantea. The sequence goes on along the minus strand of JAKOGI010000472.1, from coordinate 359,025 downwards.
TTAAGGAGAGGAGTAGATAGTATAAAGAGTAAGGTAGCTATTTAGGTTGTCAATCCTAGTTCTCTTTTTGTTTCTTTTTTTTCCAATTTCCAGATTTAATGTTATGTTTAGACTTTGAAATTAGTGAAATTAATTCTAGTTTTGTTCAACTCGAGTGAGAATTTGATTAGCATCAAAATTAGAAGCAGTTGGTTTAGATTAAGATTTTGGTTCCCTTTTGTTATAGATTTTTCTGCTCTGTTCCTGGACTCTATTTATAGTCGGGATATTGCCACTAGATCAATGTACTCAATTTTGGTTTTTCTTTATTCTTATTGTTACTTGCAAATTTGATTCATATCCTCCATTAATGGAGGATTAAGGTTACTTCTTTCTTATTAGCTCCTTGTTTGGTTCCAAATTTCTTTTACAGTTCTACATTCATCATTTTACTTTGTATTTGTCAATGAGTATGCTGTCTATGGCTTAATGATTAGATGCCTTATTCTCTTTCCTAATAGATTACAAGATCTATGCACCTAGGCATAGCTAGTTTTAATTTGTTTTCGATCTTTGGACCACATTTGCTTCTCATCTTTTTCTCACCCATAAGTGTAGTTAGGCAATTTCTTTTTAAATAATGGTGATAGTATGATGGACAACCATTGCTTTATTCTGCACTAGCATGATATATTTTTGATGTTTATTTTGATTAGTTGAGTAAGTATTAGCTAAATTTACTTTATTTTTTTTTAAAATTTGATTAAACATGCTAGTGTAAAGTTTAGTGACCTAATCAAGACCCCATCCTTGGTAGATCCATGCTAAGCAAACAAGTGTGCGCTTGTGATATTTTAAAACATTTTGGAAAAAAAAAAAAAATCAACACCTACTTTCATCACACTGTGAAGATACATAACTTTTCAACTTTAATTTCTCATCCTACACACTTATTCTACAAAAATCTTTTTACTTTTAATACTCTCAAAGTCTCCTATGCATTTGATAAAGGCCTTGGCTTTGATATTGATGTTGCTATTGATGAAGCAATTGAGAAGGTAGTAGCCTCAAACTCTTTGATATAACAAGCAAAATGATTATTGTAAAATTATCATTCAAACTTGCAAAGTAGCGTGAGTTCATCACGGAGAAGATCATGAACAAGTAAGTGTATAAGACGTTATCATATTGAAGGCTACAACTGCTTGTATACAGATTACTTCTCTACAAATCTAGTGTATATCGATGAGCAATTTCATATAAGATTTTGCATGTACCGTCATGTATTCCTTACATAGCACTATCAAGTTGGCATGAGTTCTTTACTCAAAGGTCCATGCAATTAGGAAACATGGTGCATCCCCTTTACAAAGTGCACTGTAGCCATGCATATTTTAGCTTATGGATTGCTAGCAAATGCGTTAAATGAGTACTTAAGAATGGGGGAATCAACAATCATAGAATGCACAAAAGAGTTCGCTCAAGGGGTCATAGAATGGTTTAGGGACAAATGGTTGCGAAGGCCAAATGAAGAAGACCTATGAGGACTTCCTTACTTTGGTGATCAATGTTGATTTCCCGATATGATAGGAAGTCTTGATTGCATGCATTACGACTGAAAGAATTGCCCTAAAGCATGTAAAGGGACATATGGTTGCGTGGATCATGGAGTAAAAACCAACAATTGTGCTGATGACATTTGGATATGCCAGCCCTTTTTGGTATTCATGAGAAAAACAGTGACATCAATGTAATTGATCGGCCTCCATTATTTGATGAATTTCCTGAAGGTCAAGCTCTAAGAGTATACTTTATAATGTTTGGTCATCGATATCACATGGTTATTCTCTCACCGATGGTATATATCTAGATTGGGTAATGGTTGTAAAATCCATATCATGTCCATAATTACATAAGTTTTTTGCAAGATTTCAAGAGGCAATGAAAAATGACTTATGCATATTTGGAGCGCTACAAGCTTGATTTGCTATTGTTTGGCGCTCAGGATGTTTGTGTGACCTAGATGTACTAGGTATAATTAGGAGAGCATACATCATAATGTATAAAATGATTGTCAAAGACAATCGAAATACACATGACTTGTGCTTTCAGTTACCAAACTACAATGATGTAGAAACTTAAGTATCTCCACTTGAGCTGTATAATGGTTATGTTTGTGAATTTTAAGCTTGGTTGGATGAAAATATTCGTATGTTTGATAAAAAAACAACATGAAAAGGTACAAGAGCACTTGATTGAAAATGTTTGACGATGGTTTGCAACAACAGACAATCCTAATATGATCTTTCATCTATTCATTCTGTTATGATGACTCCTTTCATCCTCCCATTTAAGTTTGTTGTTTGCTTTACTTTTTATATAATTTAAATCGGACATGTTGTACTTCATATTCAATTTTTTAGGCTTTGTTATGAAATGCGATGTCTTCCTCATTTCTAAATAATAATTGTGTTGTTAATTATTGACTACTTAAAAAAGTAATAATTACCTTATAATTTTATGTTCACTTAAAAAGCATAAAATAGTAATATACTATTAAATTATAATAATTTTTTAATTTAATAATTAATAATTAATAAGTAAAAGCTTACTAATTTAATTTAAACATGTCAAATAAAAATTCGAACTTTTGAATAAGAAATACTCAAGTAAATGATAAAATGCAGATATGTGGGTTCCACAAAAAACTAATGAATATTGTAAGAGGATCTCAAATAGAATCCTTCATCATATCACAAGATCCTGTTTGATTTGATGGTGTCCTGTTTTTGCTGATGTAGCAAAAGCAAAATTCTAAAACATTATTCTCCATTAGGGTTAGTCTTATATCTCTCACCCTCTCAGTAAATTTGATCTCTCTCTCTCTCTCTCTCTCTCTCTCTCTCTCTCTCTCTGTGTGTGTGTGTGTGTGTGTGTGTGTGTGTGTGTATCTCGTGACAATCTGCCTTTTCTAGTGAGGTATAAGTCTATCTTTTCCTTTTTTTTTTGTTGATTTCATTAATTAAATTTTTTTTATCTAGTAGCCTTAGATGGTGTCACAAGATTTTTTGTTTCTCATTGTTGATGCTATTAAAGATTGGACCTTTTTTTCGCCCTTTTCTTCATTTTTTTTGGTGTGCTGCATTGGTGCTTACTCCTACCTCTTTCACCTTTTTTTGATGTGTGTTTTTTCCCCAAATCCTAGATATGAGCCTTCTATATGTTAAAATTATGGCTTTAGAGGAGTTGTGATTCAATAGCTCCTATAGAAATCAACTCAAATAGTGAAGAAGAGGCTCTTGAAATCTATAGTAGAAATGCTAAGAGGCTAACTACTTTTATATCCGGTCATACAAGCTATTAGTTGATGATAAGCCTCCAAATTAAAAGTCAAAGGAAATTGACTTCTAATGCATGTTTAGACATATGAGTTTGTTAAAAGTGATGTGCATGAGAATTTGTTTTATGAATGCAAAAACTATTGTTAAGTATATCCTTGGATAACAAGCATGCGATTGGGAATTCAAAATGACATTGTTAAATTGTAAGAGGAGGCATCATAAAGATATAACTTACTTCTTTTACAAAGTAATTCCGACTCTCTGGGGAATAGGATATCCAACTGTTTAAGATGAATTTTTCATGAGTTGTTGGTTCCATCTATTATGAAAGATAGTTTATCATTGCAACTTATTTAATATAATGGTATAACTTGTTTACTTACTTGGATCCTGAAGTGAAATTATTTTCAAGGAAGACAACTACATATGATGTACTCAAATCATTGGGAAGGGAAAAGAAAAAACTCAAAGTGTTTTTATAATCTTTCTTGAGTGGAATTGCATTTAACTTATGATTGCTAGATTTTTTTTTTAATAGTGATGGTTTTATTTCCCACAGTACTCGTTATACTGATGAAACTTAGTGCTTGTACAAAGGAATTTTGAATTTTCGTATTCGTTTCCTCTTTATAATAGTGCTGCATGGGTTGAAAAATAGTTATTGAAAGGTTGGGTATTGATAAGAAAGCAATGTGTTTAACCTTTGATAATGCCTCTTTTAATGATTTATGTAGTGATATGTTAAAAGTCCTATTAAGCTTTAGTGGTGGTTATTTCTGTGTTCATTGTTGTGACCATATTCTCAATTTGATTGTCAAGAAGGGTTTAAACAATGTGGATGGTGCTATTTCTAAAGCAAGGAAACGTGTGAAGTATTGCAAGGGTTCTCAAATAAGAAAGCAAAAATTTTTTGAGGCTTGTGACTTTTTGTAATCTTGCTTTCAGTAATAGTACGTCTTGAGTGAGACCGTCTCACATAAATCATATCATGAGATAGATGCTTTCATGATACTATTAATAATTAATTAGTAACTAATAGTTTATTTAGGGGTGACTATAATAATAGTCACCCTAAATAAGCTATTAGTCATCCCTTAATTTAAAGGTCACTTCAAAACATATTGTCAATCACTGCAAAACCTTAAAAATGTCATCCTTGAGCTCTTCTTACAATAATCCTTACATAAGACGGTCTCACCCAAGCATTTGTGTTACAATAAAGGGTTGTGATAAATGTTGCAACTAGATGAAATTCAACATATTTCATGCCTAAAAGTCATATCAACTACAAGAAAGTATTCATCTATTTGGAGGTTATTGGTAGTGATTTTAATAATTGACATAGGTATGATGGATTGATTATGTTAAAAAATTTAGGCTTTCTTAAATGGCTTCTATGAGGTCACTTGTGCCTTTTTAACATCATTGTATCTTAGTTTAAATATCTATTTCCCTTAGTAGCTAAGACTAAAATTATTGTTGAAAAAGGAGATGGAAAATGGAGATCCTTTCATGAGAAATATGACAAAGATGTTTACAAGGATTACGAAATATCGGTTTGAAGTTAGCACAATCATGGCTAATGTTGAGAATTTTAGATCTACATTACAAAGTTCAATTTGTGGATTGGGAATTTAAGAGAACTTTGGTGTTGAGTCATCACGTTTGAAAGACAATTGGATATATACATTGTATAATGAGTATGCGAAAGTTCTAAAATGTCTTCTTGATTGGATAACCAATCTCCTATCACTCTTTAAGTCTTCTCTATAGTGGAAAAAGGCTATAACTCATACATTAAGGTATAATTTCCTTGTTATGCATATTAATTACTAAATTTATTTAGTAGTTGTTTTCTTTTTTACTTGTAAAACTAACATTGTATTATTCTTAGGACTTTGATGCTTACTTAAGTTAAGTATTTTGTATGCAATGCTAAACACGAGATAGAGTTGTATTTAGAAGAGAACAAATTGTCATGTGCCCTGGATTTTGATATTTTTGGTTATTGGCATCTTGATAATAAAAGAAAAGAAAAAATAGGAGATAATTCTCATGAGTGTGGTGGAATTACAGTACATACTTATACTAGTCATTCAACACTTGGATCATTATTTGGCTTTGTCTGTTCAACATTCACCCCCAAGATGTTTGGGCGACTTTATGATCCAAGTATTTTCTTATGCTTTAATGGTTGATCATTAAAAAATAAATTAGATTTATGGACACAAACAAATTAATATTGAAGTATCATTATTAGGGTTCTATCTATTCAACATCCACTCCTCTTAAGGCTTATGGATCATCTGGATTGCTGACATGGAATGTATGATCAGTACTATCAACTATACCACTTTTTAAAAGTTTATCACTATTTATTTGGACAAAGGAGTGACTAGCGTTGTAATAAATCTGTAAGTTTTAACGTTTGCATCACTCATCGACTGAATTACTCATCCCATTCCACTAGAAACAATCTTGTAATTACTTGTGTTTTTTTTTTTTTTGGGTAATTTTAAGGGAGACATGGAGACATATAGAATTACATGTAATCCTAACTTCACATTTTAGAGACAATATTGATCTTCAATGAGTTGTACATGCCATTTAGGCTAAACAATTGAGAGGTATTTCTTGAATTAATTAAGGACATACTAGTCTGTTATATATTGGCATATTCAATTTGTTTGAGCAAGGCTTCTTCACTCAAACTACTAGGTGAGGGGGGAATAAATTAGAAATCTCACCAATTAAAACTCTATCTAACAAAATTAGCATATAATGTAGGTCTCTTGAAAACTGTCTGTTTATTTGCACATATGCTTGTAGGGAGTGAGACTGTTTATATTTGATTTTACCGAACCTTGCAAAGCCTACTAAATATTTGAAGTTGTTATTCTCGTTGTAATTTGATTAGTAAACCAACAAAAATAAAATAAAATAAAGGTAAGTAATTCTCATTGAGTGTGTTGGAGCCACATTGCTTGCTTACACTAGTCATTAAACACTTCCATTATTATTGGGCTCTGCCTATTTAACATTCACTCCCCTTAAAATGTTCAAGTCCCTATTACAGTGCATGATTACAAGTCTATAATACAATTAAGACTTAAATTAGGATTGACATTTGTCTCTCCAAAACCCCCCATTCCCCTAAGCCAAATCATTTGTTCATAGAAGATTAATATCTAGTGTATAAGTTGATGATTGACATATGTTATCTTCTAGTTAATCATACTGGTTATCGATTGTTTACGGTTAGTACACAAGGTTAGTTTTCTGCACTATTTTTTTTTTCTAAATATACAACCTTTAGAACTTGATCAATTCATAGTAATGTTTTCTTTCAAAGGAAAAGCAATTGCACGTCTAATCTTAAATTTTGGACTTGATGACAAACTTCCATGGAATTATGTTACAATACTATCAAGCCAACTTCCAAGAGTTGAAAATTGAACTTAATCTTGTAACTACTATCATAAGAAGATAGCATGATCACATACAAATTTATGGGCTCATTTGCTTTGATTTGGGCATGAGGTTATCACCTGCAAGGCAATAAGTGAAAACTTCTTGTGTTATAAAAAGAGAGCACAATGAGACTGAATTAGAATAAGTAGAATAGACCTCAATCTAAAAAGAAAAGTAGAATGTCTTCACTTCCTAAAAGTTTTAATCTCACTCAACATAAAAAAAAGTAAAGTACATTTAGGACAATAATTTGACATGTTAGAAAGAGATAAAGCTGAAAAAGATCTTGCCTGAGCATTCTATAGTGGATTGGAACCCTTTAAATTCACACAAATTCTTTATTTTAAGAGGTACTTTATATGGTAAATCAATGACAATCTAGCCTACTATGCTCCATTAGCCTACAACCAACTTCGAACAATATTATTGGCATAAGAAGAAAAATCTCATATCCAGGTTTTGCTTAAGTATATAAAAGAGGCATGGAAGAAGAAAATAAAGGCGTTTTAGTATGCTCTGATAGGTGGTCCGATTGATCAGGGAGACCTCTTGTGAACATATTGGCAACATCCACATGGAGGACCAATGTTCTTAGATGTTGTTAATGCTACCAGAAACATCAAAAGTGTAGTATACGTGGTAAAAATATTTCTCAATGCCATTGAAGAAATTGACTACTCAAATGTTATGCAAATAGTGACTTAGAATGGATCCAGCTTTAAAGTTGATGAGACAAATCATTGAGGGAAGATACCCTTATATTTATCGGACCCTTTTTGCAGTACATTGCATGTATTTAACTTTGAAATATATGTGCTAACCATCAAACTCTTTAGGTCACCTCTTGGAATGCAAGTGAATAAGTGATCTAACTAATGATGCCCAACATGTTAGTAACTTTATCATGAATCACTTGAAAAAGATTTTCATTGATTATTATCACGGTTAAGAGATTTATAAAATTAAAAGAATCACTTGAAAAAAATGGTTATGGATAATGATTATAAGAAATTTAAGATGAATGGGAAAACTCCTCCTATATATTGAAGGCTAGGACTATGGAGGACGTAATTGTTAATGACATTTGGTGGGACACATTACGTAACGACCCAAACATAAAACCATGCTAATTACCTTGAATTATCTTAGTCACAAATTAATCAAATTGAACACCACATTTCAATTTAGTATTTTATATATGTTTATATCTATTTATGCAATTCCAGGTTGAAATGGTAGAGTGGCCTTAAAATTTTTTTTATTACTCTTCCAAATAATCTGTTCAAATATTAATAAATATTTGAACGTTAGTTAAATAAAAATTAGCCTAATTATTAAATGGGTAATTTCGGACTAATATGCACATAAACAAACATGACAACAATGCAACGATAATAATAACGTAAGTTATACATACATACATACATACATATATATATATATATATATATATATATATATATATATATATATATATATATATATATATATGTATAAGAATACAAGGAGTAATAATTGAAAATGAACATTTCCTTTTCCAAATTTTACACCCAAATGGTGTAAAAATTAATTCAGTAATTTTAGTTAAGAAATTATCCAAGATATATGTTGGAAAAAAATAGTGAAAAGAAGATAATGAGGATCAAAATAAGAAAAATCTAGATAAACTACAGTGTCAATAAAATAAAAGGGGTATAAAAAAGGAAAAAAAATTCAAAAATAATAAAACCTCAAGATTTCGCCCCTCCACTACCCGAAACCCTCCTCTCCCTCTTTGCTTCCTTCGCCTCTGCCATGTCCGTTTCCCCTATGCTTTTCACTCAACCACCATGCACACCCAGCTGCCCAGTCGTGGTTCTGCCACACCAGGCGACTGTCCATTCGCCGCCCTTCGCCAGCCATGAGCATCACAACCACCATCTTTTCTGTCTTTCAATTGTCTTGCTTTATTTGGGTGGAAAAGGTGGAGCCCTAATCTCTTTTAATATGGGTTTAATTATTTTGTGGCTGAAATTTTTGTTGTAGTCATGTAATTAGCTTTGTTGAATATTAATATGTAATTTTCTTTGATTCTTACATGTTGGACTTGAATTGAATTGCCTGGAGCTTGAGGGTGAATATGGTGAGTTGGGTTGGTAGGTTGGAGAAAATTTAGCCTTGTTTATGTTGATTTAAAGGTGTTTAGATAAATTTAATCAATGTTTGAGGGGAATTAATAAGGTAAATATGTGTTGGATGTGTGGCTGTGAATGGTGTGATACCATCGACATGGTGATTAGGGTTTGGATGCTTGGATGAAATTCAAACTTGATTGTGTGATTTAATGGTTTTAGATAAATTCTAATGAAAATTGAATGAAAATAAAGAGATGTATGTATGTGTATGATATTGTTGTGTAAGTATAGGTCATGAGTTAATTGCTAGGTAAGGATGGCGTGGAGAAGAATGGAGGGAGATATAACAGCTTTAAACATTTTAAAATTTGAGTTAAGTAAGAAGTAGTTAGATTATAAGACTAGGATGCTAAAGGGATGTTGTTTTAACTAATATTATGAGGAGTAGGGAATAAGCAGCTTGGGAGTGAAAATTTGTTAACCCCATATGCCTAAGTGCGTTTATTTCAACAACTGAATATTTATAAGATCTATGACTCAGTTTGAACCCGAGACCCAATGCCTTACGCCACTAATAGAGTCGCAACTAACTTCCCCAAATTATGAGGACGGCTGCTAATGATAACAATAAAAGGATAATAATGATCATAATAAGAAAATAACCATAATTCTAATAATAACACCATTAACGATATCGTTTATACCAACAAGTGCGATAAAAATATTAATATTAATAAGCTTTTAATGATAACCATAATAGTAATAGTAGTAGTAGTAGTAATAATAATAATAATAATAACAACAATAATAATATTAATAACAACAACAACGACAATAATGACTTTAATACTAGCAACTAAGACAAAATGAATGACATTAACAAACTTATGCTAATAACTATAATGGTAATGACGATAACATTGATATTAATAAAAACAAAGCGAGTTACACCATTACACTCCTATAACATTTATAAAACAAGCGTTAGCATTATCCACGAAAGGAACAGAAATAAAGTAAAATAGAATTAAGTTAAGTAAATAATAACAAGTATGTTCATAATTAAAAAGAAGAGCCAAGGATTTTGAATTACCTATCAAACAAAAAAAAATTAATAAACTTTCCTAAACTTATACTAACCATGAAATTACACATTTGGAGTAGAAGTAAGGCCACCTCTGCAGGCTCTATTGCTTCAAACCACCAACAAGCAGTTTTCACTAAAAAAGAGAGAAAATTTCAAAGATCAGATATGTACATTTTCTGTGCTCTTCAAAAACTCATATATTTCCCCAAATTGTACAAAATTTATGTAATGTTCATGTAATGAATCATTTGATACAATGTTTTATCACCTAAACAAGTAGGCCTCACCAGGTTTCAACCACTAGGGCTCATGCCCTTTAGTTTACCAGCACAGCTGCAGCTCAGGCTTCTCGATCGGCCAGGGAGGTGTGCATATATCTCAAGATCGCTTTAGATGTCAATAGGGGTTCACTTTCAGATAATAACTGATAAATCTGCTTTAATCACTCACTCTCTCTCTCTCTCTCTCTCTTCTCTCCTTGTTTTCAAATAAAATATTTTGAAATGAGGACGTCCAACTAATCTGAATACAAAACTTATTTTTATAGTATAACGATGTACATATTGAGCTTAGGCTCATTATTCGAACGTTTTTATGTTTTTGTTTTTAGGTAAGTGATGTATGTATGAAGGATTGAAAGAAAATCAAAGCTAGAATTCACTAAGCTCACGGTTTAAGTAAGTAAATTCAGTTTTGCTTCTTTGAACCCGTGTGGATGAAGGACGAGTTTGATAGAGCTAAACTCAATGTTTGGATACAGAATCAGCACCAAACATAAACTTAGGGTCCCTAAACTTGGATTAAGATACAGAAACACCACTTAATCAAAGATTATGACTTACTTGACACCACCTTAATCGACCAAATTAAGGATAAGTAAGTGAAGTGTTTGAGAATTTGAAAGCAAAATGCTCTCAAAGGGTAATCTGATTTCAAAGCATAATGAAAACAGCAATGCCGTGTGTTTGCCTTAAGTTACAAGCTAGCTAGCACCCACCTAAGCAAGCACACACTTAGACCTTACCCTCCTAAGGAGGAAAGGTATTAAATCAGCCTAATCTTCACGGTTAAGACTAACCGTGTACAAACCATGCTTAAGACTAATCTAATTACATTCTTAACTTTAAGGAAAGCAAAACAAATGATGTTTACAACTTAAGTAGACTATGCTTAAGCTTAATCATGCAGTTTACTACGCTGAGAGTATGTGGTTCAGCCGGCCAATCACCTTCAAGAGACAAGTCTTTTTGCAGCTTGCACGCCATTGTTGTTCTTTTCAAGGTTTTCTCTTTTTGCAGCTGATCATTGGCCTTCTAGACAACTTGGGACGTGTGCCATTCTAGATTGGAGGAAGCAAACCCACCGGAAGAGGAAAATTGCAGCCGTGCTACTGAACCGGGTCAACGGGCAGAATTGAGCCGATTTTGCAGTCAATTTTCACCTTAGCAAAAGTGTGCATAATTTTATTTTCAGGCCATGGGGGGAAATCTTATGATGTGTACAAACCCCTCCTTAAATGAAGAAATCAAGGTTAAACCATGTTTAAGTAGGTTAATTCTACTAAAACATTTAACGGTGTAGTTTAGGTGCAAAACAAGCCGATTTGACAAAACTCCTTGATCTCCCATCCTCTTGTATGCATGATTGGAAATTATCACTTGGGCCTGAAAGTAGACATAATGAGGATTCCAAAAATGCAAAAATTCAAGACTTAAGCCACAATGTAGCTTAAGTAATTAGATGAACAAAACTGGGTAAATTCTGGTCCTTCAACCCGGGTGAATGCTTTAGGCTCTCTTAAACAATGTGAGCCAATGCTTGGACTTTGGAGCTTGTAATAGACCTTGTTGGACTTGCTGGACCTTCTTCCTTGTCTTTGGTGGTGGAGACTCCATCATCCTCCCCTTGTTAAGAAGATTTAATCCTCAAATCAGCAAGGTAATTGTCTTCTTGGTATGCTTTCAAGTCAGCTACATTGAATGTGGCTAAAACTCCATAGACACCTGATAAATCAACCCTGTAAGCATTATCATTAATACATTCAAGTACCTCAAAGGGACCATCAGCCCTTGGCATGAGCTTATTCTTCCTTTTGGATAGAAATCTCTTCTTCCTAAGATGAATCCATACGAGGTCTCCAGGTTGAAAAACCGCATTCTTCTTGTGCTTATTGGCCTCAGCTTGATATGCTTCATTAGTTTTCTTAATCTTGCTCTTTACTAACTCATGAATCTTCTTGATTTCTTCTACCCTTGATGCTGCATTTGCACTTGGCTTTTGGTCTAATGGCCGTGGTGTAAGATCAAGTGGACTAAGGGGATCAATTCCATAGACCACTTTAAAAGGAGAAAGACCAGTAGCCTTGCTTGGTGCCCTGTTGTAAGCAAACTCTGCATGGGATAAAAACAAATCCCAAGCATTGGCATGAGGTTTAATCAAAGCTCTTAGGAGTGCTCCTAAAGTTCGATTAGTAACCTCAGTTTGCCCATCAGTTTATGGATGACAAGTAGTATTATATGTCAGTTTAGTACCTAACTTCTTCGACAAAGTAATCCAAAAGTGACTTAAAAACTTAGTATCCCTATTAGAAACAATAGGCCTAGGAATACCATGTAATCTTGCCACTTCCCTGAAATACAACTCAGCAATATGTGTAGCATCATTAGTCTTGTTCCATGGAATGAAATGAGACATCTTAGAAAACCTATCAACCACAACAAAGATAGAATCAAGGATTCTTTGGGTTTTAGGCAGTCCAAGAATAAAGTCCATACTTACATCAACCCATGGTGAAGTAGGAATGGGTAGTGGTGTGTACAGGCCGTGGGGTAGTGAATAGCATTTAGCCACTTGACATGTTCCACACCTTTTAAGTATGTCTTGCACGTCTCTCTCCATGGCTGGCCAGTAGTAATGCTCTCTTAGCATGGTGACAGTCTTGTTCTCTTCATAATGCCCAGCCAACGATCCCTTATGAACTTCCCTGATTAAAAGCTCCTTTGTGCTACACCTTGGTATACACAGCCATGTACCCTTGAATAGAAATCCCTCATGGATAAGAAAATCTCCTTTGGGGTGCTTAGAACAATCAGCATACTACTCCCCAAAGTCTTCATCCTTGTCGTATAAAGCTTTTAGATGCTCAAAACCAAATAAACAAGCATCTAATTGGAATAATAAGAGATACCTCCGAAATAGAGCATCTGCACCTTGATTGAGTTTACCTGACTTATGCTTGATGGTGAAGTGATATGACTCTAATGCTCTAAACATCTCACAATAGTGTAGAATTCTTTATCATAAGTGGAGTACTTTCTTCTTGAATCACATAATTTCTCACTAAAGAAGACTAGTGGCTTACCTTCCTGAGTAAGAACTCCACCAATGCCAACACCAGAGGCATTACATTTCACTTCAAAAACTTTACTAAAGCACAACAAGGATAGAATCGGTGCTTGAGTAAGTCTTGCTTTGATCTCTTCAAATGCAGATTGTGCTTTTGATGTCTATACAAAAGATGTACCCTTGATAACTTCAGTCATAGGAGCCATAATAGTGCTAAAACCACGAATGAATCTCCTATAGAAAGAAGCTAAACCATGAAAAGCTCGAATATCATGTATGCTCTTAGGTACTAGCCAAGACTGAATGGCTTCTACCTTGCTTTTATCTACCTTAATACCATCTCCAGTAACAATATAACTAAGAAATGTAACTTCAGGAGTAAAGAAAGCACATTTCTTAAGGTTACCAAATAGCTTTTCACATTCTAAGACAACCATAACTTGAGTTAAATGATCTTGATGTTCATGCTCATTCTTAGAATACACCAAAATATCATCAAAGTATACTACAACAAACTTTCCAATGTACGGTCTAAACACCTGGTTCATTAATCTCATGAAAGTATTAGGTGCATTAGAAAGTCCAAAGGGCATTACCAACCATTCATAAAGTCCTCCCTTTGTTTGAAGGCTGTCTTCCATTCATCACCTTCTCTAATTCTGATTTGGTAGTATCCACTTCGAAGATTAATCTTGGAGAACACTTTAGAGCCATACAACTCATCTAACATGTCTTCAAGCCTAGGTATTGGATACCTGTACTTGATGGTGATCTTGTTAATGGCCCTGCTATCAACACACATCCTCATTCCTCCATCCTTTTTAGGCACCAAAAGAGCTGGAACCGCATATGGACTCAAAGACTCACGTATCAAGCCCTTTTCCTTCAATTCTTCAACTTGTCTTTGAATCTCCATGGTGTCTTTTGGATTCATCCTATATGCTGGCTTGTTTGGTAGGCTGGAACCAGAAACAAGATTAATGTGATGTTAGATGTCCCTTTTAGGAGGCAAACCCATAGGTATCTCGTCAGGAAACAAGTGACAGAAGTTTTCAATGAGTGTTCTTGCAATGGGATGAGTGGGCATCAAACATTATGGTTCATCTTATATGCTTAGGATCCACTCTTTAAAGGCTCTAAACTCATGTTGAGAAGCCTTTAAAACTGACTCACTCATAAACAGTAGGCATTCATTGTGTTTGGGCTTATTTTGTGGCTGACTTTCGTGGAGTTTGGATGGGGGTAAACGGGTTAGGGTGATTTTCTCGCCTTCTTTGGTAAAAGAGTAAGTGTTTAGGTAACCATTGTGCATAACCTTTCGATCATACAACCATGGTCTTTCTAACAGCATATGACATGCATCCATTGGTATTATATCACACCATAACTCATCTTGGTAGTTCTTTCCAATAGAAAAAGCAATCAAGCACCGAGAGTTCACTTGAATTCCCTTACTTTGATTCAACCATTGGATGTTGTAAGGATGTGGATGAGTCATTCTTTGTAGCCCTAGTTTCTTAATCATGCTTAGAGAAACCACATTTGCACAACTCCCTCCATCAATGATCAAAAAGCACACCTTTCCTTGCACAGTACACCGTGTATGGAATATGTTTTCTCTTTGTTCATCTTTAACTACTCTTTGTGTGCTTAGAACTCTTCTCAAAACTAAGAGTTCACCTTCATCAGCCTCTTCAACAACTTCATCTTAAGTTTCCTTAAGTTCTGGTTCACTGTCACACTCCTTTTCTTCCTCCTCAAAGTCTTCCTTCACGGCTGTCTATTCGGCTAAAGTAATGACTTTTCTGTTTAGGCAGTCCGAAGCAATGTGTCCAACTCTTGACATTTAAAACACCTTCTATTAGTCATTGGGTTAGGATTAGGCCTATTTTGAGGTGTTTGGGTTCTTTGTGGTGATGGGGTTCTTTGTGGAAAGGAAGGGGATGGATTTTGTAGCTTAGGAATAGGATTGGAACTTCCCTTATTAAAAGGTTGGTTCCGGTTCAAGGGTCGTGTGTTTTGATGATTAAAAGGCTGTTTTGCCTTCTTTTGCTACTCCACTTTATGAGCCAACATGCAAACATCATCAAATGAAGTATAGTCTTGTAATTCAACCACATTAGAATACCTAGGATCAAGACCTCCCAAGTATCTAACTATGGTTTCTTCTTTGGCTCTTGAATATCACACTTGATTAACAACTTTTCAAACTCACGTGTGTATTTTTCAACACTCATATTACCTTGAATAAGGTTATGAAGTTGAGAATAACAATTTTGAACATAAGTTGGTGGGAGAAACCATGCCTTGAGCTTAGATTTCATCTTATCCCAAGTTCGGATTTTGGATTTCCCTTCCCTTAGCCGTTTAGCATTCAAGTTTGTCCACCATAAAGATGCATACTTTCTGAATCTTAAGGCCACTAACTTGACCTTTTTATCATCAGGAATGTCTTTATACTCAAAAACTCTTTCAACAGTATGCAACCAATCCAGGAACTCTTCAGGATCAAGCTTACCTTCAAATTTAGGAACTTCCACTTTGAAGTCATTGGAATTAGCTTGAAACCGTGGCTCCTCTCTAGTCATTTTGGTTGGTTCTTCTTCACTTGAAGAATCAACTTCATGGCTAAAGACTTGTTCGTGCCTTCTAGGTTCAGATTGAAGAGTATCTTCATTCAATTTTTGCTTTTGCTTCAAAACTGAACCTAATTGCTTTCTCAAGTACTCATTTTGTGCTTGAATTTCTTGATTCCATTGAGAATCCTCTTGAATCTTTCTGGATAGAAATTCATTTTGCTTCATCAAAGCTTCAAACCTTTCTTCCAAGGTCATGCTTGTTGCACTCATGCTCACAGATTGTGTTTTCACTCAAACCGGGTATGAAACTGAATTTGTGTTTGAAGTAGAATGAAGGAATGGATTCTGGAAGTGGAAGGGCATACTAGGCCAAGGTGAAACCTTTGCTCTGATACCAAATATGATGTATGTATGAAGGATTGAAAGAAAATCAAAGCTAGAATTCACTAAGCTTGCGCTTAAGCAAGTAAATTCAGTTTTGCTGCTTTGAACCCATGTGGATGAAGGACGAATTTGATAGAGCTAAACTCAATGTTTGGATATAGAATCATCACCAAACATAAGCTTAGGGTCCTAAACTTGGATTAAGATATAGAAACACGACTTAATTAAAGATTAAGACTTACTTGATCACCACCTTAATCGACCAAATTAAGGATAAGTAAGTGAAGTGTTTGAGAATTCGAAAGCAAAATGCTCTCAAAGGGTAATCTGATTTCAAAGCATAATGAAAACAGCAATGCCGTGTGTTTGCCTGAAGTTACAAGCCTAGCAAGCACCCACCTAAGCAAGCACACACCTAGAACTTACCCTCCTAAGGAGGAAAGGTATTAAATCAGCCTAATCTTCACGGTTAAGACTACCCGTGTACAAACCATGCTTAAGACTAATCTAATTACATTCTTAACTTTAACGAAAGCAAAATAACTGATGTTTACAACTTAATTAGACTATGCGTAAGCTTAATCATGCAGTTTACTAGGCTAAGAGCATGTGGTTCAGCCGAAAAGTGCCACTCCCTTTACGGCCGGCCAATCACCTTCAAGAGACAAGTCTTTTTGCAGCTTGCACGCCATTGTTGTTCTTTTCAAGGTTTTCTCTTTTTTCCGCTGATCATTGGCCTTCTAGACAACTTGGGATGTGTGCCATTCTAGATTGGAGGAAGCAAACCCATGGGAAGAGGAAAATTGAAGTTGTGCTGCTGAACCGGGTCCATGGGCAGAATTGAGCCGATTTTGCAGTCAATTTAAGTGTGCATGATTTTATTTTCAGGCCATGGAGGGAAACCTTAGGATGTGTACAAACCCTCCCAACAAAGAAATCAAGGTTAAAATATGTTTAAGTAGGTCAATTCTACTAAAATATTTAACCGTGCAGTTTAGGTGCACAACTGGCTAGTTTGACAAAACTCCTTGATCTTCCGTCCTCTTGTGCGCATGATTGGAAATTATCACTTGGGCCTGAAAGTAGACATCATGAGGACTTCAAAAATGCAAAAATTCAAGACTTAAGCCATAATGTAGCTTAAGTAATTAGATGAACAAAACCGGGTAAATTCTGGTCCTTCAACTCGAGTGCATGCTTTAGGCTCTCTTAAACAATGTGAGCCAATGCTTGGACTTTGGAGCTTGTAATTGACCTTGTTGGACTTGCTAGACCTTCTTTCTTATCTTTGGTGGTGGGGACTCCATCAGTAAGGATCAATGAACAACCATTTTCCCTTCAAGACAGAAAGTAGTAAGAAATAAATGAGATTTGCAATATTTAGCTGAGGATAAGCAACCACGTGCTCATAATGATTTGTAGGCTAGCAATTCTGGATACTCGTTGATTGTATAAACTTTTGAACAATATGTTTACCAAAGTGTTTAGTAGTTCTGTGCTAAGTTTGTCAAGTACATTATGAACTGGACAAGTTGTCAAATGTATGTTTTAATCCCAATGTCTAATGAATCTAGTGACTGCGTGGATAATATAGTGTTATAAGTAGTTCCAGGTAGCCTTGTTCTGTCACAAAACAGTGGTAACATCTCCAATCTAAGGACTTCCACTGCAGTCATAAATAAACAAGTTATTAAGTTAGAATAATCAGGTATTAGAGATTGGGGGCGTTACACATTATACTATTTTCTGAGACTTAGTAAGCCATTAACAAGTATGTGGAGGGTTGCAGATGGACAGATCCCATGTTATTACCATATATGTAACATGTAGGACGCCATGATTTAGCAAGTGAGAGTAGTTGTATATGATTATTAAGAGAAGAAATTGCAAACTGAAAATCCAAAGTTTTTTTTTTTTTTTTGGGGTGAAATATAAGCAGTGTCAGAATCGCATTGGAATAGTAGTAAGACCCCTCTACATTGTATAGCTCATGCTTGTATCCGCAAATATTATTGTGAAAGTTGGCTTCAACGGGGTGACATGATGAGCAAAGGTAAATTCCAAATGACGATGAAGAGGTTTCCGTAAACAAAGACAAGTGTCTTAAAAAGATTTCTTCGGATGGAGATTACTTTACAAAATTTGGCACTAAGTATAGTTTATTCTCAAGTGGGTCAAATTATTTGGTCAACCCCATGTGATTTCCGCATAAGCATATGAAGACCCTTAGAGTGATGGGCTAATTATAGTGCCTCAACCTTGACACTTCAATCTCTAGCATTCATACTATTGTCGCAACTATTATCTTGTTTGTGTTGTGAGGAGAATTGGCATACAAATTTCACCATGCAAAGTTCCAAATGAGGATCAACTGGGCCCAAAGATTTAGTGTTTATACATTATAATATTTGCCTACTTTCTAAAAAAGAAGCATTGTAATGGAAAGACCTAAGATATTGGAATATAGGTAATAATAGATAATTATTAATTTGTCTGAACCCATCTTCTGCACCCCAAAAAAAAGTTAATTAGGACATTAATTTATTTCCAATGTTATCAGTTTTAGAAGGAAAGAATTGTGACATGGGGATTCCAGCACACAATTGGTAATATATTCCTTGATGATCCTGAATGTAAGCTATGATATTTGAAGACCATGAAGACTAGCAGTTTCTTTATGAGCAAGTGATGATGCTTCTGGATTATAGTCACAGAATCATAGTTTCTTTGTGTTACTGAATATTAATTAGTTTATGAATTTCTTATTACAATGATGGTTTTAGTATAATATTCATTTTAACTTCTATAGATACCCATGTTTCTATATATAGGCCCAAATATGGGACAAATTTACCGCGTCCAAGATTTTGTAACATAGATATCTGACATCTAGATATACACTCCTGTTTAACACCCATCCTTCAATTCGAGCGACACAGATTGTATCGTTCTAATTCTATTTTTTATCTAGTTTGTATGTCATTATTCTCAGTGGCGAAGTCAGAAATTCCAAATAGGGGTGTTGGATTGAGAATTTGAACGTAATATGATTCCTTAGCTATCTTTTTTAAATATGTATAAATTTTAACCTAGAATTGAAATTAAATCTATAAATTAAACAAATCCGTAACTGAAATTGGCAAATAAACACATAAATTAAACAAGAAAAACAAATTAACATGCAAATTGAAAGATTAAATAATGAATTCAATTCAATTAAAGCATTCAAATTAGAATAAAACAATGAACTAATTTTTTTAAAAAAAATTGTTGTGAATTTTTCAATTACTCCTATGCTGTGATTTTCATGAAAAATTGTTGAAAAACGCTATAGCCTCTTGTACACATGAAAATGCTTCTTTCTTTGATCAATTACTCCTGCATTATAGTATTAAATGAAGCATATGCAGTACAAAGAATATTATATTCGCACGTTTTATAGAAAAAATTGCTTCTATATACATGGAAAAAAAAAATAATCAAAACAACTAATACCTTCAATTATAAAACTAATTTTTTTTAAAAACAAAATTGCAGTGATTTTCACTAACATGTTCGAACTAATTGTGAAAAGTGTATTTGAAAAAAGGTTAGACATACTTCGGACTAATTGCTAAAATTTTTTAAAGCATTTTAATTTTTTAAAAAAGAAAAGCATTTAAAATAATTAAACAGTGAAAATGTGTTGGACGGCTCGAACCAACGACCCCTCACGTGCCACCCAAGCACTGCGTGCGCACAATCAAACCACTAGGCCGAAAACAATTTATTGTAATTGCCTGCCAAGTTCTTTATACATATGCTTAGACCTGTCAATTCGGGCAGGTGGGTTAAATACGGATCGGGTGTATTGGGGTTTGGATAAAATACGGGTCGAGTGTATTTCGGGTTCAGGTAAAATACGGATCGGATGTATTTCGATTTTACGAGTTTCGGATCCCAACGGGTTTAGAGCGCCTTTTCTGTGAGTTATTTTTCTTTTTTTAAAATCAAAAATTATGCATATTTATTACTTAAAATTGTCATTATTTAATGAAAATATATAATAATTGTAATTTCTCAAAAGAATATTAAAATATTCAAACATTTTATTATAATATATGAACATCTTGTGTGGGTGGGTAAGGAATTAAGCCCCACTTGATTTTGGATAGATCGACCCGTATATTGAAATAAGGTTCATAGTCGGTCGACCATTTATTGGGCAGCCCGTCTAGAGCATTTTAATGGGTTGTAGCAGTTTCACTGCTAATAATGGATCGACCCTAATACGAATACGACTAGTCGTTTTTCTACCGTTAGTATCATAGTTCAAGACTAGTCAGAACAAAAATCAAATAAAATTAAATAAAAGAAGTACAAGATATTATCTTGCGGTTATAATATCAAAAATTTAAATTATTACAAATAAATTAATTTTAAAAAAATTAGACAGATTTGTTTAACTAACTATATAATGGTATGACTTTCGCATCTTTAATGCTTGTGTTCTTTTAAATTAACTTTTTAAAAAAGATTAGATAGTTATTCCATGCAATTTTATATCTATTTTTAACGTTTTTTCATTTAAAAGTTGTGTACGGTTTTATTTTCAGATAATGGAGAAGAAAAAATAAGGTTATTATTGTTTAATTTATAAGTAGATGCAATAGTTATATAAGATCTTTTTAAAATACTCAATAAAAATAACTAACCATTATTGTTAAAAGTGATAAACTAGAGAAAAATAAAGAACTAAGGATATAATATTTGAGTCAAGTGGCGAAATCGGGTTCAGGTCGGGTTTGACCCGCTAATTTGCGAGTTTTTCGGGTTCGGTTTATTTCGGGTTTGGGTCGAGAAAATCATGTTCAAAACCCAAACTTTTCGGGCGGGTTCGGATCGGGTAAATTTTTGACAGGTCTACATATGGTATATATATTTTTAATTTCCAACGTGTATTAATTTTTTTTAGGAGAGGGGTGTTGGGGAGCGTACTACACCCACGCTAGCTACGTCCCTATTTATTGTATTAGCTAGGTTTTACGTCAATACAGGGTGCTTAAATGACTTTTATTGTGATGTGATGAAACTGAATATCAATAATCATGATACGACGATGGCAAAGGAAAATCTAAGAGTGAATAACCCATAAGTGAAACTTGACAAATATAAGCTCACAAAAAAAAAAAAAGAGGGATGAGTGCAAGTTTGGTTTCTTCTTTACTTAGGAATATAATAAGTTCTTTTGTTGTGGTCCTTAGGTTGGCAATGATGTTTATGACTTTGGCTTTAATTTCTATTTTGTAATGGAGTTTTAGCACTCTTGCAGGGTGTTTAATTATTTGGATACACTAGCATTGTGATGTAGTAACTATTTGATAACTAGCATGGTGACCGGTGTGCAACTAATTGGGCATTAGATGGTATTGGTACTCTACAATGGAGTTTACTTAGCTAGGCAGGGACTTATGAGTTTGGATGCTTGTTTGCTTCTGATGATTGTCATGTGTTGAATATGCCCATCATTTTTAATGTTTGCTATGTTTTTGCTCTACATGGGATAATCGAAGTTACCTAATTCTGACCCCATTTACTCAAGGGATTTAAACCAAGTCATATCAATGTTAACTTGATCAAAATATATATGCTTCATGTTGCAGATTTCAGCTTTTTCAGTAACAAACGTTACGTTCAGTTAGGGGTTTCCCATCTATTTAATTTGTCATGAACACGACACGGCAATTCACTTTTGACTTTTATTACCTAGCTCTATACATTGCATGCCAAGTCACTTGCGAATTGCCTTCTTTTTATAACATGAAATGCCATGAAGGAGGGATGCACCCATACAAGCTGTTAACGTGTGAAAGTGGCGTTTATATCGCACAATGATACAATCAAAGGGTTTGAGCATGTATATAAACTTATGAGTTACTCCACAATTGGCTCCCATAATGATTTTTTAGATGAAACTGATTTGAGTATATATGCAGATCCTTTGTTTAAGACCTAACTTCTAAAATAGTTAACATGTATCAGAGGCGGATTGTTCGATCTAATTTTTCACATCCCCATGTGATTAAAAATTGTGGCAGTGTTGGCCTTGTTCATAGCTCACAAGGGCGTAAGAGATGTGAAAGGGGGGTTTGTCTCACATTGATAAATCGAAAGGCTTGAGCATCTAGCAAACTTGTGAGTTCATTCCCCGTTTGTCATTGTTTTTGGATAGAATCTTATTTGAGCGTGTATGCATCTATAAATTAGTAGAATGTCCCTCTCAATCTATTGTTGTCTTAATGCCACCAGTCTAATTTTAGTGCTACAGTGGGTAGAGTAGCATTAAAAACACTGTTTTTTGATATTATCCGCTTGCGTTTATGCAGAATATAGGAGTAGAAATTAGAATTGATGCTCATTATGGCTCTATGATCTTCGTAACCTTATAACAAATTATCATAGATAAATTAATGAATCATGGTTTTCCGACTCTTCTCTCCTACAAGGTATGTGATAAAGAATGTCTAATTTTTAGAATCTATGGACAACCAATGATGATTTTTTGTAGTCTTTTACCTAATTTTAATGACTTATCAAATTCGAACTAATAATACAACACCATCTACATCCTAATCTCTTTGTAGGAAAATTAAATTACTCTAATTACAAACAACTAGAACTATCTATGAATTATTACTTATACTGATTTTCATGCTATAAACCCTGAAAATTCATGTTTATAATTCCTCGATGATTGTGAGTTTCTTTTAATTTTAGTATTGATCGATAATTTTGCTCTGAGGTCCACAAATTGTCACTTTAACCACCGACATCACCCAATCGGCCAATCATATCGATGCTCCCTAACCCACCTTTTTCTTTATCTTCCCTTGAGTTGCTTGTTGAGTTTATTGGTGAGTACGGTTTCTAAATCCCAACTTTCAAATTTATCATTCTTGATTTTCAAATCTTATAGTTTTAGAGTTTATGGTCAAATGGTTCCCCACATTTTTAGCTTCACACTTTATAGGTGCTTAAACTTTCTTCACCTATGCATACCGTAGCCTAAACTTTTTTAAACAAATCACATATAGGTGCCTGGCTGTTTTGAAAAAGTATTGTATTCGAAAATGTGTTAACATTATTTTGTGGAAGATCCATACAACATTCTACACCCCACCGAATAGTGAGGCATGAAAAGAACATTGAAGCCGACGCCATCTTTTAAATTGTTTCCTTGAGCCAGCCCTGAAGTGTTTCTCTCTTTCCACTCTGGCTCCCCAGAACCATTGCTAGGTCCATCAACCACGCTTAACTGCTATTGTGCCGATTCGAGTGGTAAACATAATAGTTTTTGCTGAATGCCGACTTCTTCTCCTAACTATTTTTCCCTCCTTCACCAGTGACGCCAATCCCGATTTGATTACCCATTTTGGAGTTGCTAAGCTTTTTTGTTACCAAGAAATTAACATGATATTGCTTCGTTAATTCTAACCACCTTACGTACATTTGTAATCGTTGGGCATCTCAACATAATCTCCATCAACACCGTCCATTGACCACATATCATTGGATCTTCTAATCATTGCCTCCACAAGGGCAAAGCCCTAGGTGCAGGGTGTCCAGTTGACGCCTCACTTTTTTGGGGCAAAAAAATTATGTTGGATTTCTATTGCAAAAAAAAAAATCGATCTATAGTAATTAGTTCCATAGATACTTCCATAGAAGATGTCCAAACTAGAGTAGTGTTCACACCGGTTTGCTCTGTGTGGTTGGTCCCGCACGGGTTTAACTCCTCATGTTGCCATTTGTGTATTTTTTTGTTGATTTTGTTGTGAGTGCCCTTTAAGTTTCCCTCTATTTTTGTTTCCTCGATTTGCAGCCAACAGCACTGTCCTCCTCTCTCTGCCCTCACTCACAATTTGCTGAACCAAACCCTATGCACTGCGCTCTTTCTCTGCCCAGTTGCTCGCCAGTCAGCGGCGCTAGTAACCACCTTGGGAAATGGCCGGCGCAGCCGCCGACTTTCTCCACAGATGCAAACTGGCCAACCGCAGCCCTCGGTAGAAGTCCACCTCCTCCAATCCCTCCTAATTCAACAATTTGAGGTAACTCTAAAAAATTCCCATTTTTGTTTTTAGTTTTGTTATTTTTGTAAATAAATTATGTTTATTTTACTGATTTTAGTTAGATTCATGTTAAGTAATTGATTAACTTAGTTTGGTTACTCATGATATCATAATTGAAAAATGAGAGTTTTACCTAATTCTCTTCTTTGTTAAAGATTTAAAGTGGGCTAATTTTGTTTGTACTGACTTGCTTGTGTATATTTGGCTTTACTAATTTTTCTTGAATTTGGGTTGAATAAGTGTTAATTTAGAGATTTTACTTATCAATTCAATGTTTTTTATGTGTATTATTAATCTCGACACCCCTTGCTTTTGAATTCCAGCTCCCGCCCCTGGCTTCTATTATCCTCTCAATGCACATAAACTCGAAGCCCAAACTGCAATTTGTTTTTGGACAAAACAACTATTATTAATCGTTGGATGAATGAAAACCCTAGAGAACACGTGATAAAAATGGTGGTAGCAAGATATTTTAAAATATCTTCCATTTTCAGAATAAGTACTTCAGCATCTTTATATATTTTTCCTAGCTTTAATTTTTCGACTTTTATTTGCTATTTTTAGGAGTTTGTTGAAGGGAAGCGGGCTGGTAGTTTGCTATGATTCAGCGGATTGTAGTGGAGAAACAGTGCTTTTAAGGCAATTATGAAGTAATAAAGAATTAATTTATTTTTTGATCCCACCCGATACTCTCCGCTTTCTCATCGTATCAATCTCTCTGAGTTTGCGATCCACTTCTGGGATAGGCACAGGATTATCGAAACCCTCTTCCCCTCTGATTTTAGATGGTTGGCCTTTGCTCCTGCATCATTGGTAAATCATAGCTCTGATCCATTTTGGACTTATCAATCCCTGCAAACTGGCTCAAACAGGAAATTTAAGCAGTAATGGAGGAATCGATGAAGGCAGATTCTAGTATGAACAAAAATAATGGCTGCAAACAAATCCAGGGGTCAAAATGCTCGGATAGTAAGCATTAGACCAGCTCTCTAGAGCCGCAGCAATAGATAAAGCAACAACTCCCAGGATATGAATGGCCTAAATCTGCTTAAATGGGGTCAAAAAAGGAAAAAAAGCCAGAACTAAGGATAAAGAAATTAACAACCCCAAACGACCATATAATGAATGGAGGTAACAATCTATAATTTAATCCACAGGTTGATTTCCACCTTTGATGGCATGATCCTAGGGCCTGGATTTAAAACGTGACTTACTATTTTGTCTTTGTGTCACATTCATGATAATCACATGTTTACCTGAATTATTACACACTTAAGGGGCATCAGAAGTTTGGTTTGGTATCTATATCATGGGTTAGAAAGGGCATCAGTTGAGATGAGTTATTATAGATATTTATTTTTCCAGATTTACGGATGATTTTGAATGTAAAGTGATCGAGGATTTTATATTGCTCCACAGAGGGAACTCTTGATGACTATTTAGCTAAATTGGGAGTGTAAAGTCCTCCAGATTAGAATACCGTAAATGCCCTTAAGACATCCTTCCTGGAGGTTTTATTAGCGGCCTCAAACCGCATTAAACCTTGTAAGAGCTACCCGACCCTTCAAAAACCCTTGATGCTGTAAATTGCGAAGTCCAGATTTCATAAGGAGCATGTTTTGCAAGCACTGCAACTACCATCTTACAGATCCTTCAACCACATCCGACACAATTAGCCAACCTCCAAAAAAGCCATCCTGGCCTACACCAAACTTGAGCTACAAAATTTCCATACCTACCAAAACTATCCCTTAAAACCCACGTCCAATATCCCAAACACATTCTATAAACCCACCTGCTAAGACTATACAAAGACCCACCATATTTATCCCTGCTGCTGAGACGGCAGAAAATATTGCTAAGGCCTATGTTTTTTGCTATATGATCAACCCTGAATGAAAGGGGACACAATGTGCTAATAAGGTAACAACTATGTTTAATTGAAGTGTTGGATGATAAGGAGAAAAGAGGGCAGTAGGTCTTCTGATGGGATAATGGCATGTTTGACCATGAAGAAGGCACACCACAGATTTCTATTATGCTTTCTTGGCAATTCTAGGTTCAATGCTATGAGAGTTACATGGCCATATTGGAAAGAAAACCTCTATCCATGATTGACTCAGTAGCACTCAAATATTTTTGAATGGAGCAGATGGCAAGGAAATTGGGTGTAATAGAGCCGTATAACAAGCAGTCCGTAGGCTATTGCTGGGCATCTCCATGCAATGCCAATTTATGTGGCAGGAATTTTAAATGACTCTCTCTATGGAACTGAGTTTATATCTGACATATTGCTTCTTCCTCTCGGAGGGTGTGACCTGGTTCTAGGTTCCAATGGTTATCCACATTGGAAACAATCAAGTGGATTTTCAGTAGTTTAGGATGGCATTTCGTATCTAAGGCAGCTATTGTACTGAGGGGGGAATCAACCTAAGAGATGCGGTTGCTGTCACATGATCATGCCCAAGGCAAATACAGACGCATCACAATTTGTGTATATCCAATTGGTTACTGAATCAGCAATTGGGTGTAATTTTTTCACTGATGGTGACGATAAGCTTTCACCCTACTAAGCTGTAGCCGTACTTGATTCTTACAGAGTACATCTTTCCGGAGCCTACCTCATACCCTCCTCAAAGAAGTCCTTTTGACTATACAATTCCTTAAAAAAGGTACATCTCCATTAACGTAGACCCTACAAATACCCTTTGAAGAAGAAGGATGTGATTGAGAAATTGGTGGTAAAATGATGGAGTAAGGGAGTTATTCAGATGATCTTCTAGCCCATTTTGCCTCTTCCAGTTGTGTGATGGAAACAAAGATGAGACTTTGTACACTTTGTGTAGAACTACAGAGAGCTCAACAGAAATACAGTGAAGGACAAATATTCCTATCCGCTATTGTTTGTTTGTTTTTGGAGTCCCAGTTGTTGGAGTATGGACTAGATGGAGCCCAACTCTATTCCAAAATAGATTCAGAGCAGGATACCATCAAGTGAGATTGGATACTATAGCTTTGCATAAAACATCCTTTGAACTCCCCTCAAGTCATTATGAAGTTTTGTAGTCATGCCATGTAGCAGACTAATGGCCCTATAAACTTCTCAATCCTGATGAATGAAGTCTTCAGGGCCTTATTTTGAGAGTTTGTGTTGTTCTTTTTTGCTGACATCCTGATTGTACATTTCTATATGTTTGTCATGTCAATCACTTGGCAACAGTTCTACACCTATCAGGTAGCAATGAATTGTATGCCAAGCGCACATGTGTTCTTTTGGCATAACTAAAGTTGAGTATCTGGGCACTGTCATAATCTGGTCGAGGAGTTTAAATAATCCCAAGAGATAGAGGTGATTGTGATGGCCAGAACCAAAGAATCAGAAACGATGCTAGAAGTTTTATAGGTGCTAACTGGATATTACAGAAATTTATAAAAGGGTGTAGTTTTTAGCAAACCACTTACTGATATTGTTGACAATAAATGGGTTCATGTGGACTCCCTGAGGCTGAGAAGGCTTTTTATGCTCTTCAAAATGCTTATGGTAGCTGCTCCATCTTGACACTATCCAGATTTGAACAAACAGTTCCCTATACAAAGAGATACTATTCATCATGGCCTAGGGGCAAGTTTCTGTCTGCTATAGGGTCAGCATCCCAGAGCTTTCATAAATAGGAATTTGGGTACTAATCCAGCAACTTATCATGTGTATGAAAAGGAGTTTATATGGCCATTGTGTTTGCTGTTCAGAAATGGGACAATATCTCATGAAAGGGCCTTTCATGAATCAAAACTGACCAAAAGCGAGCATCTACTAGAGCAGAAAATCTCAAATTCTTTTCAATCAATTCTGCCCTCTGAGCTCATGGGATTTTGAAAGTAATGTGCTTTAGATTTAGTACAAAAGGTAAAAGAGTGGATAACCACTGTGGTGATGCTTATCTAGGTTTACAAGGCCTTTTGCTACTAATTGCCCTCACCATATTTAGTCAGACTTGCTCAACGCACTGAGCGTCTTGGTTTTCTTATCCCTAAATACAGCATAATAATACGTAACAAAAACAGGAAGATGCTAACAAGTTTCCTAAATATCATTGGGCAATGGGCAGCTCAGAAGGAAAGAGAAATTTCTCGTGGTGGGGGCGATTAGAAGCTGAGGAATAAATTTTTACAATGGGTGCACTTAGCTCCTCAAGTAGGCATTTAAGAAGGATGG
The DNA here is from genome assembly GCA_029747015.1 of Carnegiea gigantea. Classification (NCBI taxonomy): domain Eukaryota; kingdom Viridiplantae; phylum Streptophyta; class Magnoliopsida; order Caryophyllales; family Cactaceae; genus Carnegiea; species Carnegiea gigantea. The sequence continues at coordinate 330,404 of JAKOGI010000472.1, read as the reverse complement.
CCCCTCTGAAGGCTGAAACAACTCTTCTTTTAGAACAGAAAGTGACCAAGACTGTATAAATTTTTTCAACCATGTGTGGTTTGACCGGATTTAAGTAGATCCCGTACATAACCTAGCCTTACTGCACCCTTATCCCTATTGATTTGAAGAAAGTTTCGATTGATATATCATGGACTTTGTGAAAAGACCTGCCAAAATCAAGTGGAAGGGAGTGATTTTTGTGGTGGTGATAGGCTCAATAAATATGCTTAATTATGTGAGCATTATCACCATCCCTTCTCAGCTAAGCAGTGGCTCAGCTTAGCTCACAACGTTTACAAATTACATAGGCTGCCTAGGACAATTATAACGTGATAAGACACCATATTTTCTCAGTTTCTTTTTGACAAGTCCTCTGTTTTAGTCTTGGAATTGAACTTTCTTCTATCATCAGCCTACAACCCCAAACTGATAGCCAAACTTAGGTTTTGAAAGAGGTGTCTGAGTATTATTTTGAGATGTATGTGTTGCTCAAACACCTAAGGATTGGGTTGTGTTTGGCTCATTCTTGCTAAGTGTTGGTATAATACCTCCTTTCACTCTACCATTCCCTGACTGTCCCTTAAAAACGCTACATCAACCCCCATGTCATACCTCTTATCTGCGTATGGAAATCAAGTATAAGGCTATGGACAGAACATCACAGAAAGATAACGTATGATCAAAGTCATTCATTTTCAATCTACAGAAGGCTCAGACAAGGCATGAAACCAGTTGGCATATAAGGGAAACATCTGACAGGTCGGCCACAAGTAGGGGATTTGGGTACGTTGAAGTAAAACTTTTCTGTAAAAAAATGGGTGTATATCAAGTCTAGTTTTAAGTTAGGTAACAAGTACTTTGGTTCCCTTTTAGATCTTGAGGGGGGGACAAGATTGGGTACTGTGGCCTATAATTGAACTTAGTTGACACTGTACAGATTACAACCCATAATCCATGTATTTTAGCTTAAGGCGTTTGGGAAATTTACTCCCAAAACCATACCATTCCTAGTGGTTAGAAGGTAACCAATCCCAGTGTACTAAGGGACTCCCCTCAAAATCCTGGCCAGGAAAATTGTCACAGAGAGTAATGCTGCAGTACCCAATGGACAATATGTTGGTCCTAGTGGGAAGGCTTCACTGAAGAACAAGCTAGGTAGAATATGCTTGCTTCCTTTTGCGCAGGCTTCCCAAACTTTGAGCCTTGAGATCAAGCGTTCTCAAGGCAGGGGCATTGATATATGATATTTTAAATAATCTTCTATTTTCGGAATAATATTTCAGCATCTTATATACATTTTTCTAGCTTATTTTTCTAGCTTTATTTGCTATTTTTAGAAACTTTGTTAAAGGGAAGTGAGATGCAATTTGCTATGATCCTCCCAACCAGCGATGATTGTAGGGGATGAAATAGTGGTTTTAAGCAAATTAAGTTGATTTTTTTTTATCCCAACCCTTATCTCTTCTCGTTCTCCTTCTCGCAATCTGTCTCCTGAATGCAATCGACCTTCTGGGGCTTAAGGTTAACAGGCATTTCGACGCCCCTCTTCCCTTTTGATTTTAAGGTGGTTTCCTTGATCCTTGCATCAAATGGGGTAGGTTTTTAAACCCCATAAAGGTGGAACATGAGTTTCCTATTGAGCGTCGTGGTTTTTTGAAAATTTAGTCGATTCTAGCATCGGAAAACTGATGGTGATGGCCCTAAATGCAACCGACAATAATGGCGTTCTTACCACCACAGCTTGAATTGAGGCTAAGGGGATAAACCTGAGCCAGTGACTTTAGTGAGAGAGGCAGAGGAGGGAGAAATAGGAGATGCGGTGGCAAAATCTGCACCTTTAATTCATATTTGAGTTGATGATTTGGATAAAAAAAAAATTGAAAAGGCAACTTATTAGCTGTCAGCACACATATCTGTTTGTTGTATTCGATTTTTTTGAAGAAATCAAGCTCCCTCTTGTCCTTCGCCTTTGATTCTACGTCGCCGATCCCCATCCACCATTATTGCATTAATTAGTTTTAAAATGTCTCAAAATACTTTTGGGCCTTGCATTTAAACATGCAATTAATCTCTCTTGATATATACACAACACACACCCACACACACACACACTAGTTTTTGTACCCGTACCATTGCACCTGACTATCATTCTTAGTTTTGTAAGTTTAATCTTACTTGTATATTTTGTTATTGTACTATATGGTACTGAGTTCAATTGGACTTGATGATATCACCTTTTTTCTGACTTAGTTCATATGAAGTACCTTAATTATATGTCATTGAATTTTGTGATGTGCAGTCCTGTCTTTTTTATCCTTTAGTAAATAAGGTTTTTTTTTTTTTTTTTTTGTTTGCTTTAAGATATTATATGGTTTAATTGCTGCATGATGTTTTAAAAGTTTTTAAAAGGATCTGATTTGTGGAAATAACCATATGGAAACGGTGGTAGCAAAAGAGCACAGGAAAACCATAGTATTTTCAAGTAATTTAATGTTGTCTTTCTTAAACTGACTTTTTTTTAAATCATCATATTGGTAATGATGTGTGAAAAGTAGTTCTGCTATGAAATTTCAATAATGCATCATACGTTGTCGTCTTTGCTATTATTAGTCGCTAATTTTCGTTCTCAGTTCAGTAACCTACATAAGTAACATATATTATACTAGTTAGTGTTAATTTTTCATTTGTTCCTTACTACTTTTCACCATGATTTGTTGTTAACTGTTATTAATGATTTTTTACATGCTTAAACATTTAGTAAAATATACAAGATAATATTTTTGTATTGATTTTGTACTTACATCTGATGAGAGAGGCATTTCAATTGTGCACTTTTGGCATTTTCATCTGCTTGGAGTTGATTGTATAATAATTAGAAGGATT